>JAKVQF020000757.1:0-24879 GCA_023091115.2 Trypanosomatidae sp. Fi-14 | reverse complement strand
GTCGTCATGGCGGCGGCAGTAGCACACGTGCGTGCAAAGTGTGTATGTGTGTGTGCTACAAGTCATGAAAGCAACAAGTAGGCAAGCGCAACAACAACAACACACGCACACAGTAAGCGAATGTGTATGTGCGTACATGTACAACGCTACAGCGTTAGCCACTCGTCCTCGTTGACCGTCTTGGCGAGGACGGTGTAGTCGACGTCGGCGTCGTCGAGTTGCTTGTCGTAGAAGCGCAGCCACGGCACGAGGCGGTGCTGCTCGTCCTTGTCGACACCAAGCACAGGGCCAAGCAGTCGGTGCAGCGACGCCGCGTCAAGGTATGCTGGCGGCAGCAGCACGTTGCGTATGCGTACCGCGTCGACAGGGATGCCAAAGACGATGCTCGCACGTCGCGCCATGCCCTCGAGCTGGCGTGTGTGTGGCAGCTGTCGGTTGCGCAGCCAGTGGTTCGCGGACGCAATTGTCACGAGAAAGACGTCGTTGCCGCGCATGTACAGCACATCGGGCAGGCCATACACGGCGTCGTCGCGAGCCATGCGCGCGGCGCTGTCGCCGACGTCAAACAACACCTCGCGCTGCGGCGCATGCGCGCAGTACAGCACGCGGCCACGCGACGCAGCGTGCGCCGCTGTCGTCAACGCGGTGTGTCGACGCTGCAGCACGTCGGACAAGAAGCGCAGCAGCGCGTCGCGGTAGCCGCCACCACCGCCGTCCGCGTCACCGTCGGCCGCGGCGAAGCCGAGGAAGGCGTGCAACACGTCCATCTGCGGCACCGTCTGCAGCATGCGAGCGACGAGCTCGTGGAACGGGTTGCGCTCGTCGACGTACGCGCGGCCCGTCGCGGCGTCCTCGACGATGAGGCCGCCAAAGGCGTCGTCGAAGCTGCCGAGGCGCGCCAGACCGTACATGCAGCACAGCCGCTCGAGCAGCTTGTGCTCACGCGCGCCGTGCGTCTCAAGCCGAACAAACGCCTCACGCAGCTGCTTCGCCGCGTTGACCTCGCCGCGCCAGCGCAGCGCCGCCGTCGTGTCTTGCAGCCACGCGCGCGTCTTGTCGCGCACGTCGTGCGCCGGCACGCCGCCGAGCTGCGCGACCACCGCCACGTCGCGCTGCACACTCGCGTGGTGACGCGCTTGTGCGATGCAGAAGGACTTGAGCATGTCGAGCTGCCGCAACACCTGCTCCCGTGCGCCACCCGTCAGCGTCGGCGCGACGCGGAACTCCCACTTGTTCAGTCGCCACTGCGCGACGTGCGCCTCGACCGCCTCGAGCGCCTCGAGCAGGTCGCTCTGCGGGCGCGTCGGCGTGTTGGCCGCGCGGCGCAGCAAGTCGGCGTGGCGCAGCGGCACGACTCCGTAGCTCGCGTGCGCGCGCACCGCCGCCGACGCACACAGCAGCGCCACCTTTGCACGCACGCGACGCATGTTGTACAATCGCACGCACTCACACGTATGTGTTCGTCACTACGACAAGGCTGACAAGTACAGCGCGCACATGTATATTACACACAACAACCACATTATTAAGCTGTGTGTATCGCCGCTCACATGCACTACGATACAAACAACGATACAAGCGCGCACTGGCACACGCACACGTGTGCGCATCCTCTTGCTCAGACGTGTGCCTGTCTCTCTAGTAGCTCTCCTTGCTGTGTATGTGGCGCAGCCACTCGGCGTCGAGCGTGTTGTTGCCGCGCTCAATGTACAAGTTGTCGAATGGGTAGCGCGACTCGAGGGCGAGGAACGGCCGCATGCCATAGTCGCCGTAGCGCACCCTGCTGATCGCGTACGGCAGGCCAAAGGGGAAGATGTAGCAAAACACGGGCAGCAGCATGACAATGGAGCGGAATGACTGCCAGAAGGTGTTGTAGCGCCGCGAGTTGGTGTCGAACCACAGCTCCTGTCGTCCCCAGCCCCAGCTCTGCCAGAACGTGTCCTGGTAGTGGGAGAAGACGGACGTGTTAGGCGCCTCGCGTGGGTATGATATTGGCAGGTCCGCCACGCCGTGCATCTCGAACTCTTGGTAGCGGTACGCCCGCCGCACACAGCGTCGCAACATGCTGGCGTGTATGTGTGTGACAACTAGCAAGCAAGCAACATCACAGCACGCGCCGCATACACACAAACAAAATATCACATGCACGCACTTTGCGTGTACACTTCACTGTTACTACAGGCGCACAAGTGTGCGCACGAGCCTAGCGGTCGTCGTCGTCGGCGTCGAAGATGCCCTCGCCGAGGCGCCACCACGCGAGGGTGTAGTACATGTGCAGGTCGTGGTGCTTGTCGGCCTCGTTCAAGTCGCTCCACGCGTCGCCAGCGGCGGGCCAGTGGTACATGGAGCGATACGTAGAGAAGTACCACGGTATGTTCTTGTCAAGCTTCTTGACGAAGCCCGGCTCCTTCATGCCGTGCGGGAACTCGCCCCGCGTTGTCAGCTCCAGGTTCGCATACTTCATCATGCGCCCGCACGTCATGCGCAACATGATGGCGTTGTGTGTGTGTGTGTGGCTGACAAGCAGAGGACAAGCAACAATATGCAAGTGCATGTTGACACTGCGTGTGCATGTGTATGTTTGCATGCGTGTTGCCTTACATCTGTTATTCTGTGCGACAGGTATGCGACGCATGTCACGGTGCTGTGCAAGCATGGAGGACATACACGCCAAGGTCATGGCGCTGCATCGCGCCTACTTCGCGAGCGCGACAGAGCGCCCCGCAGCCGCAGCCGCAGCGGCAACGAGTGAGAGCAAGGACAAGCTGAGCCTGACCGATGCCGAGCACGGCCGCGTCGTCACGCGCTTCCCGCCCGAGGCGAGCGGCTTCTTGCACATTGGCCACGCCAAGGCCGCGCTCGTCAACCGCATGCTGGCGGACAAGTACGCCGGCAAGATGCTCTTCCGCTTCGACGACACGAACCCGAGCAAGGAGAAGGAGCACTACGAGGAGGCCATCGAGCACGACCTGCGCATCCTCGGCGTGCGCTACGACAGCGGGCCGACGTACTCATCGGACTACTTCGACTACCTGCGCGGCGTCGCCGAGGACCTCATCGCACGCGGCCTCGCCTACTGCGACAAGACGCCGCGGGAGGAGATGCAGCGGTGCCGCTACGACGGCGTAGCGACGCCCTACCGCGACGCGAGCATCGACGAGAATATGCGGCTGTGGCGCGAGATGCTCGCGGGCAGCGAGGAGGGACAGCTGACGTGCCTGCGCGCGAAGGTGTCGCTGACGGACGCGAACAAGGCGATGCGCGACCCGGTCATGTACCGCGTCAATCTGACACCGCACGCGCGCCACGGCACCACGTACAAGGCGTACCCGACGTACGACTTTTGCTGCCCGCTCATCGACTCGCTCGAGGGCGTCACGCACGCGCTGCGCACGAACGAGTACCACGACCGCAACGCGCAGTACTACTGGTTCTGCGACGCGGCGCGGGTGCGGCGGCCGATCATCGAGGACTTCTCGCGCCTGAACATGGAGTACACGGTGATGTCGAAGCGCAAGCTGACGAAGCTCGTCGAGACGGGCGTCGTCGATGGCTGGGACGACCCGCGCATGCCGACGGTGCGCGCGCTTGTGCGCCGCGGCTTGCACATTGCCGCACTGCGCGCGTTCGTCGAGGAGCAGGGCATGTCGAAGACGGTCAACCTGATGCAGTGGTCGAAGCTGTGGTACTTGAACGCGCAGCTGCTCGACCGCACCGCGCCGCGCTACACGGTCGTCGCGAACTCGCACAAGGTGCGCTGCGTTGTGCACGACACGCCGCACATGCAGGCGGCGCAGAAGCTGCTGTGCAAGAAGGCGCCGGAGCTGGGTGAGAAGACGTATTACCGCTCCGACGTCATCTACCTCGACGCCGAGGACGTCAAGCTGCTGCACGATGGCGACGAGGTGACGCTGATGGACTGGTGCAACGCGTACATTACGCACATCACACACGACACGGCCGAGCTGACGCTGCACCCCGACGGCGACGTGAAGCGAACGAAGCACAAGCTGACGTGGGTGCCCGCGAGCACCACGGCGCCGGTGCTGCTGCTGCGCGAGTATGACCACATCCTCACCAAGGAGAAGCCCGAGGGCGACGAGGACGTCGACAGCCTCCTCGCGCCGGTGTCGCTCTACGAGCAGGAGGCGCTCGGCGAGGACGCGCTGTCGACGCTGCGGCGTGGCGACGTGCTGCAGCTCGAGCGTCGTGGCTACTACATTTGCGACGACGACGGCAGCAGCCCTGCCGCGCAGGGCGGCGTGCGCAAGGTGCTCATCGCCATCCCTGACGGCCGTGACAAGATCAACCACCTCTCGGCCAAGGCACAATACCTGCGCGAGCACAACAAGGACAAGAGCGGCAGCAGCGGCGGTGGCGACGCTGGCAAGGTGTCGAGCGCGGCCGCCGAGCTGGCGGCGCGTCGCGCGGCGAAGCAGGCAAAGAAGGCGGCGCAAAAGGCGGCCAGCACCGTCAAGCCAAGTGCATGACATGGTGCACGCGTGCATGTAATGAACGTAATAGTGGAGCAGACGGTATGTGCGCAACTAAGCATAACACAAGTGTGTAACGCGCTGCAAGCGTCGCAGCCACGGCGCAAAGGATGTTGCACGAGCATGCGTCTTGGCATGTGTGCGAGTATGCGTATGGCAAAGTGCGCCGCACATGTGTGTGTGTGTGTGTGTGTCTCTTGTTGCATTTGCATTTATTTTTTTGTGTGTTGCAAGCAGTCATGCCACCGCGCGAGGTGCTGCGCTTTGACGAGCTGGGCCTGACGACGCCGCTACCGGCTGTGCTGACGCAGTCGCGTGCGGCGCAGCAGGCGGCGGCGGTGCAGGCGAAGAAGGACAAGCGCGCGCGCGTGGCGGCGGCGGCGAGCGAGGTGGCCGCCGCGCGCAACGCGGTGCAGGTGCACAAGCAACGCCTCGTCGAGGAGGCGGCGCAGGCGCGCGCGGCCAAGGCGCGGCGCAAGCGCGAACTGCAGGCAGAGCATGTCGCTGCTCAGGCCGAGCGCGACAGCGCACAGCGTGAGCGTGCCGCGGCGGCTGTGCAGGCGACGCAGGCAATGGCGGCGCGCGTGCAGCACGATGCGCGGGTGGCGCGGGCGAGTGCGCGGGCGGTGCAGGCGCAAGTCGCACGCGAGCGCGCCGCGGCGGCGCGTGTGGCGCCGGCGAGCGTGCATGTGCCGGTGCATCGCAGCGCCGCCATGGCCGCGCAGCGCGCCGACTTACCGGTTTTGCGCGAGGAACAGCCCATTGTCGAGGCCATCAACGCGGCGACGCGCTCGTGTGTGCTTGTGTGTGGCGAGACGGGCAGTGGCAAGACGACGCAGATACCGCAGTTCTTGTGGGAGGCCGGGTATGGTCACCGCGCCGGCGCCACGCTTGGGCGCGAGGGCTGCGTGCTCGTCACCGAGCCGCGCCGCGTCGCCGCCGTCGCCATGGCGCGCCGCGTCGCCGAGGAGCTGGGCGTTGGCTTTGGCGAGCAAGTGTGCTACCACGTCCGCTACGACAACAATGTGTCGCCGTCGTGCTGTCTCAAGTTTGCCACCGAGGGCATTGCGCTGAAGGAGATACAAGCCGACTTTCTGTTGCGCAAGTACAGCGTCGTCATTGTCGATGAGGCGCACGAGCGCAGTGTGTCGTGCGACTTGCTCATCGGCCTGCTCTCGCGCATTGCGCCGCTGCGCAACGACATGTACGCCGAGCAGCTCGTCGCGTGCAACGGCGATGTGGCGGCGACAACAGTCAAGCCTCTGCGCGTCGTCATCATGTCAGCGACGATGCGCGTCGACGACTTTCGCGACAACCGTACCCTGTTTGCGCACCCACCGCCGCTGCTGCGCGTCGAGGCACGACGCTACCCCGTGACCAACCACTTTGCGCGCCACACGGAGCTGAAGGCGTACGTCGACGCGGCGTTTGCCAAGGTGCGACAGATACACAAGAAGCTGCCACCGGGTGGCATCCTTGTGTTTTTGTGCACGCAGTACGAGATTGAGCAGCTGTGTGCGCGGCTGCGACGCTACTATGCCGCGACACGCATCGAGTACTATGACGACGCCTACCACAAGCGCAGCATGCTGCTTGCCCGCGACGACGATGACGACAGCGATAGTGACACGAAGGACAAGTGCAGCGAGGCAAACGAGGCAGACGACGACGAGGAGGGCACCGCGCCACGCGACGAGTATGGCCTGCGTGCCAGCGACTATGACTTTGACGTCACGGCTGACGACGACGGCGACAAGCGCCGCGGTGGTGGTGCGCGCAAGCGTCCCTGTCATCGTCGCGACAGCGACGACGACGGCGATGACGATGACGCGGCGGCGCGGCGTGTAGACGGCGAGGTCAATGGCGAGCTCGACACGTTGTACGTGCTGCCGCTGTACGCGCTGCTTGACGTGGCGGCGCAGCAGCGCGTGTTCGCTGCACCACCGCGTGGCAAGCGTCTGTGCGTCGTTGCGACCAACGTCGCCGAGACGTCGATCACGATACCACACATTCGCTACGTTGTCGACGCTGGGCGAGTCAAGAGCAAGCACATTGACGCGAGCACGCAAGCGAGCAGCTACCGCGTCGAGTGGACGAGCCAGGCATCGGCGGAGCAGCGCAGCGGTCGCGCCGGCCGCGTCGGCCCGGGGCACTGCTACCGACTGTACAGCACCGCCGTGTACGCCAACGTCATGTCGCCACACAGCACACCCGAGATGCTGCGCACCCCGCTCGACGCGGTGGTGCTGCTCATGAAGCACATTGGCATCGACCACGTTGGCGCCTTTCCGTTCCCATCACCGCCGCCGCGCGACGATGTGCGCACCGCACTGCGACACCTCGCCGCAATCGGCGCCTTGGACGCACACGCACAGTTCCGCATCACGCCGCTGGGCAGGCGCCTTGTGCAGTACCCGCTGCCACCACGCTTTGCCCGTGTGCTCGTCGAGGTGCTGCGGCGTGGCATGCCGCGTGCGGTGTGCGACATGGCCACGGCAATCGTCGCTGTCGCCGCAACCACCACAATGCCCTTCACGGCCGAGGGCAATCGACTGAAGGCGATGACAGCGACGAGCAACAACAACAGCAGCAGCAGCAACGACAACAAGAAGACGCGCAGTGATGAGGCGATGGCGCTGGTTGTCGTGGGTCACGACAGTGCCGCTGCCGCCGACGCGGCGGCGCACAAACACGCCGGCGACCAGGACAAGAGCGACGGCGACGACGCAGAGGAGCAGCAACGTCGCGCTGCTGTGCGTGCTCTTGTCAACCCTGGCAGCGACTTGCTGACGTACCTCGCTGCCTTTGTCGCGTACACGCGTGAGGGCGCACGAGGCTGTCACGTGCGCTGCCTGGTGCAGAAGAGCATGGTCGAGGCACACATGCTGTACAGACAGCTGCGCGCACTGCAGGCACGCACGCAAGCACACGAAGAGCAGCAAGACGTGAGCAGCAGTAGCAGAACAGCAACGACGACGACGACGGATGACGGCAGCGGCGACACCGACGACGATGACGTCATTGACACACTTGACGCAAACGAGGCGGGCACGCTGTCAAGCGCGCCCGACACGCGCACACGCAGCAGCGACGCGGTGCGCGTCCCGACACGTGGCGAGGAGCTGCAGCTGCGCCAAGTCTTCATTGCTGGCCTGCTTGACCAAGTCGCGCGGCGTGCGACGGTGCACGAGTGTCGCGCGCACCATGTCGAGTACGTAAGTGGCAAGACAAGCAAGGTGCCCTACCTGGCGATGCACAGCCGCAGCATTGTGTACGTGCACCCGAGCAGCGCCGTCGCGCGCACGACACCGGCACCCGAGTATGTGACGTTTGCGTTCCTGCAGTCGGTGTCGCGCTATGTGCCGCCGGGCGACGCACACGCCGTCGACTCGCTGCGCACTGCCAGCGGCGCAGAGCAGCAGGAGCAGCAGCGACGCAAGCAGCGCACCATGATGCTTGGCGTGACGGCCGTGACGCTCGAGTGGCTGCACCAGTACGGCTACCTCGAGGACGACGAGCAGCGCGCGCGGGTGGCGGCGGCCGCAGACGAGGCGACACGCTAGTGTGCGCACGTGTGTGTGTGTGCCCTCGGTGTAATGTATACACACGTGTATGTGTGCAAGCGTACAAGTTGTAAACGCAACGATAAACAAACACACACACACACACACACACACACACACACACACACACACGACACAACATGTGTATGCATGTGCATTTGCTCTTGTTGCTGCTATACACACACACACACACACACACACACATGCGTGCGCGCAAGAGCACTGCAATGGCGCTCGCAGAGTTTAGTGTAGGTGTGCTTGGCGGCCCGCAAGGTCCCAAGGCGCTGCTGGACGCGGTGCGTCAGGCCATTGTCGAGGGCAGCATCGACACCCTTGGCCGCCTCACGCGCGAGTTCTTGTCGGTTGGCGACAATGTCACCAAGTGCATTGATGCGAGCGGCAACACGGTGGTGCACCTCGCCCTTGGCAAGGACACGCAAACGCTGCAGTTTGTGCTCGACACGTTGCGGCCGAACATCAACGCGACCAACTACCAAGGCCGCACCGCGCTGCACGAGGCAGTGACGCACAACTACACGGCGTGCTGCGCGCTGCTGCTCGCCAGTGGCGCGGATGACGCAGTGCAGTCATCTACGCTGTCGACGCCGTTCCACACGGCCGCGGCGTGCGGCAGCGTCGAGTGCATGGAGGTGCTGCTGCAGCACAGCAGCGACGCACGGGCCAAGGTGAATGAGCTGGACAAGAACAAGAGCTCGGCGCTGCACAAGTGCGCCTTTGACGGCGATGTGCGCGTGAGTCGCTGGCTGGTCGAGCACGGCGCCACCGTGGACGCGCGCGACAGCGGCGGCTTGACACCGCTGCTCGTGTCGGTGAAGATGGGCCAGTACGCGGTCGCTGCTTATTTGCTCGCGCAGGGCGCGCAGTGCGAGGTGCACGACGTGCACGGCAACACGGGGGTGCACTTTTGTGCGGTGCGCTGTGACACGGCGCTGCTGCGGCTGCTGCTGCGCGCCGGCGCGCCAGCGCGTGCGCAGAATGACGCCGGCAACAATGCACTGCACCTGGCCGCGCTGCACCAGCGCCCCGACGCGCGCGAGTGGGAGGAGCTGGTGGTGCTGCTGCTCGAGGCCGGCTGCGACGCGGCGCAGCGCAATGTCGTGGGCAAGACGCCCGCCGACTATGTCAACCGCAGCCTGAAGCGTCTGTTCACCCGCGACGAGGTGACGCGGCGACACGCGCAGCAGCAGCAAGCCGCACGCGCGAGCGACGAGGAGCTGGAGCGGGCGCTAGCCCTGCGCAGCCGATGGCGCACCGCGCTGCGGCAGCGTCACGCGTGCGCCGACGAGCGCGCCGCCGCCGAGGAGGAGCGGCTGGCGCGTGAGGCCGAGGAACAGGCCCGCGTCGAGGATGACGCGCGCACGGCGCTCGAGGAGGTGGTCGAGACGATACGGCACTGCGAGGATGAGATTGCGAAGCGCAAGGCGGCGCTCGACAAGGCAAACGAGCGTGGGCCAGGCAAGTAGCCACATACGACGACGACGACAAGGACGACACACACGCACACACACATATACATGTGCGCGTGCGCTCGTGTGCCGTTGCATGCATGTAACATAGGCCGCATGGCAGTCACCGCAACACAGCGACAAGGTCTGCACAATGTACACACCGCGTATATGTGTGTGTATGCTGCCTGTCATTGTTGCCACATTTGCTCTTGTACTTACCTCGTTTGTGTGCGTGTGTAGTGTAGTGTAGTGAGCATGGCAGTGACGCGCACGCGCGACTTGGCAGGCGTCGCGGCGTTTGAGCTGGCGCTGCAGTACATGCTTGTGCGGCAAGACCGCTCGTACCACTTTGTACAGCTCCTCACCGCGCTCTTCTTCGTCGTCTTTGTCGCCGAGGGGGTGCTGTTGCTGCTGACGTCGCTGCTGCTGCCAGCACTGCTGCCACTGGCGCCGCTGCTGCACCGCGCGTTGGCTGCGCGGCTCGAGCACTATGCGTCGCCGACGCTGACGACGACGGCGCTCATCGCGCTGCTGCTGTTGCGCGCGAGCAAGAAGCGGTTTGTCATTGAGCCCGGCGAGCAGACGCTCGAGCGGCTCAATCGCGACGTGCTCGAGCCGTGCCTAGGCATGCGCTTCGCCGTTGCCGAGGGCAAGCTGTACGCGGACTTGCGCTACACAACAACAGCGTCGACCGAGGGCTTCTACAAGATGCACTATGACACGACGACCACGACGCGCGGTAGCGAGTACGACACGCTGTGACGCGAGACAAACAAGCACACATATATATATATATATATATATATGTGCGCATGATGTGTTGTGCTGTGCTGTATGTTTGCCTGTATGCTTTTGCGCATGTATACATAGTACGCAGCGCTTTCACTCTGTGTGTGTGCGTGTGTGTGCAACGGGCGTCATGCAAGGGTGTGTGGGGCGTGTGCTTGTGCTGCTGGCGGTGCTGCTGGCGGTGGCGGCGTCGTGCGGGGGCGAGCATGGCGTGCTGCGCACTGTGCAGGCCCGCCGCATCGTCGCGATTGGTGACCTGCACGGCGACTACAACCAAAGTCGCACCGTGCTGCGCGTCACGCGGCTTATTGACGACCACAACCACTGGATTGGCGAGGACACGTACCTGGTGCAGCTCGGCGACATCCTCGACGTCGGCCCCGATGACATCAAGATTGTCGAGCTACTCATGAAGCTGCAGGTGGAGGCGCGGGAGAAGAATGGCGACGTGATACAGCTGCTGGGCAACCACGAGATGCGCAACTTGCGCGGCGACTACAAGGCGGTTGACCCGGGCAGCATGGCGTACAGCGGCGGTCCGGCGGGCCGCGACACGCTGCTGTCGAACACGACCAGCCTCGGCATGTACCTGCGCACGCGCAACGCCATTTACCGCTACGGCCCCTTCCTCTTCATGCACGGCGGCTTCTCAACCGCGACGCCCGACTTGCTCACCAGCCTCGCGCACATTGACCGCTTCAACCGCGAGCTGAGCAACGCACTCGTCAATGGCACCATCTCGCCCCTCGCCAGCGGCGGCCTGAACCTGAACGAGGAGGACGTGGACGAGGTGGCGAACCCGATACTGGTGCGCAGCATCATCAATGTCAAGTGCAACGACGTTGTCAAGGTGCTCGACCGCAAGTTCGCCGGCATTCGCTCCATCGTCGTCGGCCACGTGCCGCACAACCCACGCAACTTTGACGACTGGCGCCTGTGCGGGGGGCGGCTCATTGACGTTGACTTTGGCATGTCGCGGTGGAAGCAGGGCGACCCGGGCCACGTGGCGGCGCTCGAGATTGAGGAGGCGACGTGGCACGTGCAGCTTGTCGAGGCGACGCTCGGCTACACACCCGAGCTGGCCCCGCCGGCGACGCGGATGCGGCGACGCATGGTGCTGTTTGTGACAGCGCTGGCCTTGCTTGCGCTGCTGTCGGGTGTCGTGCTCATGCGTGCGTACCGCAGCAGTCGCCGCAGCCACATGCCACTGTCCACCGCCGCAGCGGCAGAAGTGCCACCACACGACGCAGCTGGCAAGGTGACGGTGGCGCACTATGGCGGTGTGTGACGACGTGGACGCGCGCGTGTACGCAAGATGTATGTGTGTATGTGTATAGACGGCACACGCATGCACATGAGTGTAGCAGGAACAAGGTACATGTACACACACACACATGCACAAACACACACACACACATACACAAAAGTAGGTATGTCCATGCACAACATACATACACACGCATAAGAGTATGTGTGAATATATGTGTGCGTGCGTGTGTTTACAGTTGGTGTGACGTTGTTGTTCACACGCAAACACTACAGACACGCGTCTGTGCACTGCGCTTTGCATGCTTACTTGTACACACACATACATACACGCACACACACAGGGTGCACACGTGACATGCGTGGACGCAAAAAGCCACACGCGGCGGCAGGTGGCGCTGCAGCATCGGCCGCATCGCACACTGCTCACGACGCCGCCTCGCTGACGCCCGATGAGCGACTGCTCGAGGTGCTGCTGCACGTGTCGTGCCCGCAGCTACATGCGGACGACGGTAGCAGCAGTAGCCACTCGTCTGCTGCCGCGGCTGTGCTGCGCAATGCGCTTGACCGGCTGACGGTGGATGTGTCGTTGCATGGTGAACGTGTGACGTGTGCGCTTGGCGAGCGCGCCACGCCGCCGCCGCCGGCGACAGCGGCCGTGGCCGCAACGAGTGTCGGCACGGCCGGTCGCACAGGCGGCGCGCGTGCCACAACGGCCGCAACAACGGGCACGGCAGCAGCTGCGACTGCAGCCGTCGCGACGACAGCAGACGCGGCGGCCGACTACCACGCCACACTGCTGCAGCGCCGCCTCACGGTGACGCTGCCGCTGCTCGAGCAGCTGTTTGCGCCTAGCGCACAGCACACACTTGACCTGTACACACCCGCACCGCCACCACCGCAGGTGACAGCCAACGCAACAACATCAGTGGCGACAGGCAAGGCGGAGGCGTTTGCGAGTGGCACAGCGACGACAGCGGCAACTGCCGGCGTGCGGGCTCGCAAGACACCAACGGCGCCTGCAGCACCACCACCGCCACCACCGCAGCCCTCGTCGCAACACGACGACGCCGCGTACAGGCGCAAGGCGTCACGTGGCGTGGCCACGGGCAGTGGTGGCGGCAGTAGCAACAACAGCAGCAGCAACAACAGCAGCAACAAGCAGCGCGAGGCGGCCGTGACGCGCGGTGCGCATGTGGCGCACATTGCACTGCCGCTGCACGAGCTGTTGCTGCAACAAACAGCATCAGCGGTGTGTACACTAGCATTGCGAGTTGCGGGTGCGGCTGCTGCCAGCAGCGCGTGCGGCACGCAAGGTGACGCAAGCGACGCCGTCGTGTGCTGCACCGCGGTCGTCGAGCTGCGCTGCCGTCACACGCCGTTGCTGACGCCGGCGCTGCTGCACGCGTATCGCCCCGTGTGCGTCGCCCTCGTCGATGTTGCTGACGTTGTGCGGCTGGTGACGCACGGCGGTGGCGACGCGGGCGGGGCGGCGGCGACGATGATGCAGGGTGACGAGGACAAGGGCGGCAGCAGCAGCAACAGCAGCAGCGATGAGGAGAATGACGGCGACGTTGTTGTCGCCGAGGTTGTTGTGCGCCTTCTCGACTGCGTGTGGCGTGTGCCACTGCACATTGCCGATGGCGACAGCAGCAGCAGCAGCAGCTGTACAGAGATGACAACAACAAGAGCGCCGCGGCGCCGCTGCCGCCTCACGACGCCGGCGCGGCAGTGGCGAGGTGTGTGCTTTCTTGGCACACGCACTCCGCTGGACGTCTATCGACGACTGATGTGCAGCGACGTGCTGCAGCTGACGGTGTGTCGTCGCTACGCACACGACAACGGCAGCGACGGCGGCGTTGTGGACACGAAGGACAGTGCGTTGGCAACGGCGGCGATGGCTACAGCGCAGCGCGACGACAGCGCGGCGCTGACGCTTGGCGCGGGCACACTCTCGCTGCGTACGCTGCTCACGCATTCGCAGACGAGTGTGCACGAACTGGTGCAGCTCGTACCACGACGCACCGGCACCAGCGTCGTCGCAGCGACAAGGACAGCAGCGACGACGACGACGACAGCACCATCATCCATAGCCGCAGCCGCAGCAACAGCACCCGCCACTACCACGTTGTCTCCGTCCGTGTCGCCGCCATTGCAACGGCATCACGGTCGTGAGGTGGCGGTGGTGTACAAGCACAATTGCCTGACGGCGGGCTGCATGCTTGGCGTCGCCGTCGACTGCTATGTGCCGCTACCGCTGCCACAGCACGTCGTCGCACGCGACAACGCCGCCGTCGTCGATGGCGACGCTGCAGGCGACAGGGATGACGACAATGGCGGTAAGGGCAGCAGCGAGGCGGTCGTGGCCACACGGCCGTGCTTCCTTACACGCGCAGTGCTGTTGTTGCCGTACGCGGCGCCGTGGCTGCCCGCGACGCTGGCGTGCCTCATACGCGAGCTGTGCAAGCTGCCCGCCGCACGCACCGCGGACGACGATGTGCAGTTGTACACGCCCCCAGACGCCGACGAGCACGACGAGCACGACGAGGCCGATGAGAAGGCAGACAGCGAGGCAGGCAGCAACGCCAAGGCGGCCACGACAACGATGACTGCGGCCGCGACTGCACCGCACCAGTCGCACGACACACCACGCAACAAGCGACACACGCACGCGCGCACAAGCGTGGACGACGGCAGCGGCGGTGGTGGTGGCGGTGGCGAACATGGCGACGGTGGCGGCGGCGACACGGTCGACGCCCCGGCGACGCGCCTGCGCACACGCGATGCGGCAAAGAACACGGGCAGCAACCACGGCAGCAGCGGCAGCGGTGGTGGCAGCAGCAGCCGTAGCAGCAGCAGCGATCATGGCAGCAGCAGCACCGCCGCGCCTACAGCCACTGCCGCTGCCGCAGAGCCAACACTCACAACCGCACCAGCAGCAGCACCACCACCGCTCTCCGCCTTTGCGCGGCCGTTTGTGGTGTGCACACCGCGCGCCATCAGCGGCTTCGAGGTCATGGACGGTGCGCATCGCATCATCTGTGTTGAGGGGCCCGTGTGGGATGTGCACGCGCTGCTGACTGCCGTGGTGCATGCCGCCGTGGCTGCCGGCTACACGGACGCGAGCACGCACTCGCCACGACGACAACGACAACAACAGCAGCAGCAACAGCAGCGACAGCGACAACAGGACCGTGACGAGATGGACGGCGACGACATGTGCACTGTCCATGATACAGCGGCTGCAGCTGCCGTGTCGTCATCGCCGCCGTTGTCGCTCGCTGTGCTGTTCAATGCTGAGCTGTTCGTACCACAGCGCGGCTACGCATCGTTCCCACCACTTGTCACACCGCCGTCGATTGTGTCCTTCGCACAACAACAACAACAGCAACAGCAGCAGCAGCAGCAGCATCACAATGACGACAGCGACGGCAGCAACAACAACAACGTCAGCAGCAACATGACAGACGGCACAATGGCACACACTGCACAGACGGCTGCGCTGCACGGCGCTGCGGAAGGCGACACGACCGAGGCCGAGGCGAGTGGCACAAACGGCCGTATACATCGCATACGACTCGCACAAGCACTGCACAGCATCGCCGCGCAGCAGTCCTATCTGCTGCACCGTAGTTTGTCGGACGCGTGTGTGCGCTGCCTGACGCGACTGCGTGTGCTGCTGACATGCACGAGCATGCGTGACGCGGTGGCGCGTGACGCACTGCCGACGGCAGAGGAACTCATCGCACTTGAGCGCTCGTTTGGTCAGACGCTCGACCTTGTTGACCTCTTTGCCACACCACACACAACAACAACAGCAGCAGCAACAACAGCAACAAAGAGCGCGACGTCTGCCGCTGCTGTTGCTGCTGATGCGACGGCAGTGTCTGTGACGGCTGCTTGTGCACCTGCGCACGCGAGTCGTAGCGACGGCGACGTGGACGAGGTGAACGTGACACGACTGCGTGTCGCTGACGTTGGCCGCCTTGCCACGTTTGACGGTGTGTTGTGTGGCATAGAGGCGAGTGCGACGACACGGCAGCAGCAACAACGTCGTAGTCGTGCAGCGGACGATGACAACACGGACGGCGATGGCGACGGTGATGATGATGTACAGCACACACGTGCGTCACTGTCCTTGCGTGCACGCACGCTGGCGCGTGTTGCACGTCGCTTTGCACGTGTGTGCTACATGCGCCCCTGCGACAAGGTGCGCAACGAGCACCACGGCAGCGACAGTCATCGTCGCCGTGGTGACGATGCGGGCGCCGTTCTCTGTGCGTTTGCCGACACGGCTGCGCTGCCACGCGGGGCGGCGCGGTACGCCGTGGAAGGGCAGGTTGTGCAGTATGACGAGGTGCTGCTGCTGTATGTGCTCGCCACACGCTCATTGGCGGCGAGTCAGACACACAGCCACAATGTCAACTACGACGCCCTGCTGCGACAACGACGGCAGCAACAACAACGACAGCAACAACAGCTGCGTCCTTTTGCACGCAGCGCGGTCGCTGCCAGTGTGCACATGCACGACACGCGACAGTCACACGCCGCAGACAGCAGCGGCTGCAACAGCAGCGACAAGAGCAGCGACAGTGACGCAGACGACGCTCTCGACGACCGGTGGCTGACCATGGTGACGGCGACACGATGATGACCACTGACGCGTTCTGCACGATGTATAGTAGCCAACACGGTATGTACCCTACACGCGTCCTGTCGTGTGCGTGTCTTTGCAACGTGTACACATACACACACACACATGTATATGCATGTCTGCTCGCTTGCTTGTGTAGTCTGCGCACATCCACACACACACTCACACACATACATTGACGCGCGCTGCGGCTCTTTTTCTGGCGACGACGACGACTACTGCTACTGCTGCTGCTGCTGCTGCTGCAACGATGAAGGTGGTGCTGAAGACAGTGAGCGGCAAGCAACACGAGGCAGAGGTCGAGGCGACGACAACGGTGCGTGCGCTGAAGCAGACACTGGCGAATGAGTATGACGTGGCCTCGGTGCGGCTGGTGCACAAGGGCAGCATTCTCGACGATGCCAGGACGATGGCCGAGGTCGGTGTTGCCGAGCACGACAGCATCGTCATTGCTGGCAAGAAGCGCAGCGTAGCGAAGCCGTCGTCACCACAGCAAACGGCGACGACAGCCGCAGCGACGACGACGACAACGGACACGGCGACGACGACGTCGGACGCGTCACCGGCGAGCACGAGCGCGCCGTCGGCGCCTGCCACGGCAACGACAACGACAACGACTGCGCCTACAACGGCGACGGCAACAACGACGACGCCAGCAACGATGGCAACAACAGCACCAGCAGCAGCAACAACAACCGCGTCGACGACAACGACTACACCAGCAGCAACCGCACCCGCGACGACGCCTGCCACGACGACAGCAACAACGCCTGCGGCGACGGCGGCCGCGAGCAGCACCGCGGGCGTCGACGCGTCACTCATCGACAGCATCGTCGCCATGGGCTTCGACGATCGCGCGCAGGTGGCGCTGGCGTTGCGTGCGGCGTACATGAACGCCGACCGCGCCGTCGAGTACCTCTTCGCCGGCATCCCCGCAGCGCGCCTGCGCGAGCTGAACGAGGCGGCCGCGATGCGTGCGGCAGCCGAGGCAGCCTCACACGCACCGCACACCACCACAACAGCGACAGCGACGGCAGCAGCGGCTGGTGCTGGTGGTGAGGGCAGCAGCGGTGGTGGTGACGGTAACAGTAGTAGAGGTGGTGCGGCCGCGTCTGCTGCGGACAGGGACGCGTTGCAGCAGCTGCGCAGTGCGCTGTACAGCATACCGCAGTTTGAGCACGTGCGCGAGGTGTTCCGGCAGAATGCCGCGAGTATGCCGGCCATCTTGCAGCAGATTGCGCAGCGCTACCCGGCCGTCTACGCACTCGTGCAGCAGTACCCTGATCACTTCCTCTCGATTATGCACGAGACAACAGGGCAGGGCGGGGCGGCGGCTGCGGCGACGGCGGCTGGGCGCGTGGGCGCGGGCGGGGCAGGACGCGCTGGCCCCGTGCAACCGTCTGAGCTGCTGTCGCACATGAGCGACGCCGAGCTGGCCGATGTGCAGGAACTCGTCACACTGGGCGGTGGGCTGTGGGACGCGCCGGCGGCGGCGCTTGTGTATGTGGCGACGCGTGCTGACAAGGAGATGGCGGCGAGTGTGCTGTTCGAGCACGGCGGTGTCCCTCCGGCGCTGGTCGAGGCGGTGCAGCATGGTGGTTTGCGCATGCGCACCGGCACCGACGCGAGCGGCGACGACGACGACGACGATGGTGGCGAGGGCGACGAGGACGCGGACAACTAGCACGGGGCGCGCCACGTCACACACACACACACACCTACACATACGCGCGCGTGGGCCAGCACATGCGCGGTGCATACTCTGTGTATATCTGTCTCACTACCTCACTAGGTCTGTCTGTTTGTGTATGTGTGTATGTATGTGTGTGTGTGTGTGTGTTGCCCTTGTCTTCTCTCAATTTTTGGCAGTGCAGTGGCGCTTGTGGTGCATGCTAACGGCCAACATGCATACGTGTTCTGCCTTGCGTGTGTGTGTGTATGCATGTGTAACGGCAACAAGTAACGGACAAGGTTGCGAAATGTATAGATGCCTGGCATGTACATGCATGTGCTTGTGTGTGTCTGTATGTGTGTATTGCGATGTGCACTACGCGCGTCGATGCACACCTGCCTTGTGTGCGTGTGTGGTGTCACATGCGCACACACGCTTTGTTTGCCATGACATGTTGCTTGCGTGTGCGTTGCCGATACGAACGTGACGACAGAAGCGATTGACTGCACTGGCCATACGCAGATAACGCACACATACATACACATACACACATACATACATACATACGTACACATACACTTGCGCGCGTTTGCGTTGCGATGATGTACACCGGTGAGATCGAGAGTGGTCAGATGCACGGCCGCGGCTGCCTCATCTACCCTAACAAGGAAAAGTACGAGGGCGACTGGGTCTATGGCAAGCGTCACGGTCAGGGCGTGTACACGTACGCCGATGGCAGCCGCTACGATGGTGAGTGGGTGGAGGACAAGGTGCACGGCAAGGGCACGTGCCGCTACGTCAGCGGCAACCGCTACACGGGCGACTGGACGTTTGGCCGCATCAATGGCCGCGGCGTCCTCGAGTACGCCGACGGCGACCGCTACGAGGGTGAGTGGAAGGACGGCCGCATGCACGGCAAGGGCGTGTACAATTACTCGAATGGCGACCGCTACGACGGCGAGTGGAAAGATGACAAGCGGCATGGCAAGGGCACGGTGACGTACGCGGCGGCAGATGGCAGCGTGTCGGAGAAGTACGAGGGTGACTGGGTTGATGGCCGCATGCAGGGCTGGGGCAAGTATTACTACGCCGACGGCGGTGTCTACGAGGGCGAGTGGCAGGACGGCAAGATGCACGGCAAGGGCACGTACATCTTTCCTAACGGCAACCGCTACGAGGGCGAGTGGGTAGACGACGTGAAGCAAGGCTACGGCATCCTGACGTACGTCAATGGCGAGCGCTACGAGGGCTACTGGCTCGACGACAAGGCGCACGGCACCGGCACGCTGACGTACCTGCAGGGTGACCGCTACACGGGCGAGTGGTTTCAGGGCAAGAAGCACGGCCACGGCATCCTTGCGTACAGCAACAAGGACACGTACGAGGGCCAGTGGCGCAACGACACCGCCACTGGTCATGGCGTGCTCGAGTATGCTAACGGCTGCCGCTACGAGGGCGAGTGGCTTGACGACCGCCGCCACGGCGAGGGCCAGCTGCTGCTGCCTGACGGCTCGAGCTACGAGGGCGCCTGGGTGCATGGCAAGAAGGAAGGTCGCGGTCGCATCATCCTGAAGGACGGCTCCGTCTTCACCGGCACGTTCAAGGACAACAAGATTGTCGGCCAAGGTGAGCTGAAGCTGTCGGAGTCGATTGACCTCAGCAACCCCGACTACTAGCCACAAGGACACACTACGCACGCATGCACACACATACACGCAAAAGCATGCACAAGTGCGTGTGCGTGTGCGTGCGTGTGTGTGCGTGCGTGTGTGTGCATGCATGTGCAGTGTCGCGTCTATTGCTGTGCACGCACGCATGCACGCACACGCAAACGTATGCACATTGGCTGATGTGCACATTGTATACCTGCATGTGCATATGTTTATGTATGTATGTGTGTGTGTATGTGTGCGCATGTGTTTTGCGAGTACGCGAGAGTATGTGGCCGCCATCGTCGCGAAGGTACATCGTATGCGCTAATGCATGATGCATGCCTGTGTGTGTGTGTGTGTGATGTGATAATGTATATGTGTGTGTGTGCACACGCACGCGCCGACCACTCTCTCACTCACGTTCACTGAATATGCATATATATACATATGTATGTATGTGTGTGTACCCATAATATTATTATAGTTGTCGCGTGTGTCCGTCAGTGAGCAGCAAAGGAGAGAAAACAAGATGTGTGTGTACACTGTAGATATAGTCGTGTATTTGTAGCAATACATGTACATATGTGTGTGTGTGTGTGTGCATTGCTCGCCCCCCGTCACTCGATTTGTACGCACGTGTCCGTATAGTAGCCTGTGAGTGTGCTCGACATTTTCTGCGCTGGTTTCTGTATGCATCGTACGTGTGTGCGTGCGTCTGTCTGTATGTGTGTGTGTGTGTGTGTGCGTGTGTGTGTCTGTGTGTGTCTCATTGTGCGTGTGCGTGTGCATACACGAACACGCGTGCAGTCGATGAGCAGAAGTGTCGTGAGCGTGCGTACGGTGAGTGTGAGAGGGAGTGCACACACACACACACACGCACGTGCACATGTGACTACGCCAACATGCATGTATGTGCGTGTGTAGCCGTGGCATGTGTCGTCTTGTTGCTGTACAGTTGTGCAGGTGCAGCTGACAGACCCATACAAACACACACACACACACATACACACACATTGCCGTTGCTGTAGTGAGTACGCTGCAGCAATGACGACGACAGTCATGGACACGCTGAAGGCGTATGCGCGGCGCACCGCACAGCGCATTCGCGAGGCGGTCGTCAACAGCGAGGTGACGCCGCAAGACGAGCAGCTTGTGATGGTGACAGGCAAGGTGCAGGCGTTGCGCGAGCATGGTGAGCTGCTGCATCGCAAGATGGCGCGTGCGACGCGGCTGCTCGAGGAGCTTGGCGCGGTGCTGCAGGACATTGGCAGCGAGTATGCGCAGGTGCCTGACCTGGCGCAGGGCCCGCGACAGCTGTCGGAGCAGCTGCGCGTCATTGGCGGCAAGCTGAGCCAGATGGCCGGCGAGCAGCGCAAGCAGCTGCGCGAGGGCGCCGGTGGCGAGATGCTGCGCTTTGTCCGCGAGTGTGCGCAGCTGGCCGACGAGGAAGGCACACGTCGCACCGCACAGCTCGAGTATGACTTCTTCAAGGACAAGGTAGAGAAGCTGCGCCAGGCCCCACCCGAGGACTTCTCGCGCATCCCGCGCAACGAGCGCGTGCTCGAGGGCTGGCGCGTCGAGCTGTGGCGGGCGACGGAGTCGAACAAGGCGTTGTGCTCGCGGCTGTACGTTGACGGCCGCCGCTCCATTGACAAGGCGGTGGCGGCACTGGCGGTGGCGTTTGCGCACACGGTCGACGCGACCGCGTCATGGTCGCGCGACGAGCTGTGCGACGCGGCGGAGCGGCTGCCGTCGTACCCGCGCGAGGCCGTGCTGCCGCCGTTGCCGCTGCCGCCGTGTCCGCAGCCGTCGTTTTACGCGGCACCGACAATGTTCGGTGGCGGTGATGGCGGTGGTGGTGCGAGCACGGCACCGCGGCACATGGACGCACACGACTCGGCCCCGGCGACACCACATACTGCACACGAGCCACAGCAACAACAACAACAACAACAACAGCAACAACAGCAACAACAACAACAACAACAACAACAGCAACACAGTAACGGCAGCAGCAGCAACAATGGCAGCAGCAGTAGCGTGGCACGACATGATGACCTGAAGCAGCAGCACAGCAACGGCACATCGCACACGGTGACGGCAACAATGATGTCGTTTGACACCGCAGTCGCAGACCACGCTGCTAGCCATGACAACAACAACAACAACAACGACAAGGATGGCGTCAGCGAGCCCGTCACACCCGCGACGCCACCACCACCACCGTCTGTAGTACACACAATGCACACGCCCGCGCCGCCGCCCATCGCCACACCACCGCCACCGCCGTTGTACGAAGGCGCAGCGCTGCCGCCACCGCTGCCACCGTCGCCGCCACCGCCGCTGCCGCCCGCTGACGAGCATGACGACAATGTTGCTGCTGCTGCTACTACTGATGCTGTGCCGCCGCTGCCGCCGCCACTTGACGCGGTCATGTAGTGCAGCATCGCCATACATTTGTACGTATATATATGTTTGTGTGGTCATGTCGTCGTTGTTGCTGGCGCTCGCTTGCGCTCACTTTTGCTGCCTGCCTCTGCCTCTGTGTGTGTGTGTGCATGTGCGTGACAACGCAGTCATACGAACACCTGTACATGCTGTATACACGACGACTATGTGTGTGTGTGTGTGTGTGTGTGTGTGTGTGTGTGTTTGCTTGTACGTATCGACGTGTATGTGCCGTGTTTGTCCGCTCTGTGCACACGCAACAGCAACGGCAGCGATGACGGTACGTAGCTTGCATGCTCCTTTCTGTGTATGTACACATGCTGTGCGCACTTGTGCCGTATGCTTGTACGGTGCAGAGGCACTGCATAGAGTAGTCGACGCAAGCGTACACGCAGTAAGCATAGAGGCAATACATATATATATATATATATATTTACATATATATATATATACACACACATTATGCAGACGAAGGCAGAGATGGCGGCGGCTGGTGAGCCGCTGTTTGCGACGGTGACGTTCATGCAGAGCGACGGCACCGCAGCAGGCACCTACCGCGTTCCCATCACACGCGAGACGACGGTGCGTCGACTCGCCAAGGACGCCATGCAGCGCCTGGTGCTGTCACGACGACTGTCACGACAAGCGATGAGCAGCAACAGCAGCGGCGACACGAGTGCTGCGTCGCGTGAGGCGAGTGCGGTGGCGGTGACGGAGGTGTATGTGGGGGGCGGCGGTGGTGGTGGCGCACCAGCACGCGCAGAGGTGTTCGCACATGATGTTGTGACGCAGGTGGTGGCGGTGCGCAGCGAGATGGTGTACATGACACTGAGCACGAGCACGCGCAACAGCGATGCTACTGCTGCCACCGCCGCTCCTGCCGCTACTGCTGCAAGTGCGTCGCGCGCGCAAGGCAGCGACAAGGACAAGAGCAACAGCAGCACAGCCGCCGTGACGGCAACAATGGCTGCCGTGACGGCTGCTGCTGCTGCGTCCACCAACGCAACAACAACGACAACAACAACACTGCCAGCGCACACGACCGTCACGAGTCGCACAGCAGCGCGTGAGGCGACTGCCGTCGTGCCCGCTGCCCCGCCGCCGTCACAGCACCAGCCCCAGCCGCCGCGCACGCGCACACACGCACGCACCACGGTCGGTGCCGGCGTGCACGACGGCGAGGCCGCGGCGCCGGCGACGGCGACGGCGGCACACGTGGTGCGCAGCGACAAGAACAGCGCGACGGCGGTGCAGCTGTTGTCGTCGTCGTCATCGTCGTCTGCCGTCGCGACAGCGACGATGGCTGCAGGCAAGCGCACGCGGTCGCGCAACGACGTGACGACGACGGCGACGACAGCGGCCGCTGCACAGCCGCCGCGTGGCGCCGTCAAGCGACGCCGCCGCGGCGGTGACGACGAAGTTGCAGACGATGAGGACAGCCGGCAGGTCGACGGTGATGACAGTAGCGACGGTGGCAGTGTGGAGGGCAGCAGCAGCAGCAGCAGCAGCAGCAGCAGTCGTGATGCGAGCGTGGCGGCGGCGACGGGCGACACGATTCGCCGCCTGCGCGAGCGCGAGATGACGCGGCTGCGGTGGGGGCCCGAGGCACACCGCCACTTTGCACCCAACTACGTGTCGAGCCCGGAGAAGCTGATGCGTTCGCGCTACACACGCGGCCAGCGCAATGCGGCGGCAACGGCGGCGGCCAAGACGACGGCAGCAGCGACAAAAACGACAACAGCGACAACGACGACGGCAACACGATCGCGCACATTGTCGTCGACGACACGCACGGCCTCGTCCTCGGCGGTGGTGGCGGCGGCAGCGGCAAAGAAGCCGTCACCGCGCAAGCGCGGCGCACACGCGGCACCCGCGGCCACCGCCACGACGACCGACACACGCATGCCAACGCGTGCGACGACAACAACAACGCGGACAACGACGACGGCGCGCACGTTGGCCAGCACGGGCGCTGGTGCGACTGCTGCCAACAACACGGCCAAGCAACTGTTGCACAAGCCACACAGCAGGAGCGATGACGAGGAGGTGCAGGTGCGTCTGCCCAAGGGCTGGGGCCCAGACGCGTACAAACACTTCCCGCTCAACTACACGTCCTCGCCAGATCGTGTTGCGCGACAGATACGGCTGCGCAAGCGACAGGAGAAGCTGGCACAAGAGCAGCAAGAGCAACAACAACAACAACAACAACAACAGCACGACGATGTCGAGGAGGAGCGCAACGTCGTCGTCGAGGTTGCGGCAGCAGCAGCGACGACGACAGCGGCGAGCAGCGACGCGGTGACAAGTGCGCGGACTACGGTAGCGGGGCAGCGTGTGGCGGTGGCGCGGCAGCTGCACTTTGCCGACTCGGGGTCGCAGCTGCTGTGCACCCCTGAGGCGCGTCCTACGGTGGCGCACTGTGCCGGCGAGGCGGTGGCGGCGGCCATTGCGGGCGGCATAGCAGCCGCGACGCCGCCAACGGCATTGCTGTTGTTGCCGCCTGACGACAAGTCGTGTACGCTGCCAATGCTGCCGTGCAGCACTGCCGAAGCGCTGACGGCGCATGATGAGGCGCATTCGCGCTTCGCGACATGCACACCACCGCGCTGTCACGCATAGTATATATATATATATACACATATACATATACACACATACACACACACTTACACATACACACACACAGACAAACAAAGTTACTGGTGCGTGTGTGTGTGTGATGTCACTGCAAGTTGGCGTAACATGTATGCACGTAGACGTGCTTGGCGATAGATGCACAAGTACACTACCCCACCCCTTACACGATATATATATATATATATATATACATGCACCCGTACACGTATGCACACACACACACACACACACACACA
>JAKVQF020000756.1:0-24645 GCA_023091115.2 Trypanosomatidae sp. Fi-14 | reverse complement strand
CGGCATGCAGCTGCTGCTGCCACAGTAGACGAATGACACGCAACGTTGTGTGTATAGTGCATGTGTGTATGTGTGTGTGTGTGTGTGTGATTGTGTAGCGTCAAGTACGGCTTGCTCATGTGTGTCACAATGTGAGTGCGCGTGTGTGCGAGCACACACACACACACTTTGCTGTTGCTGTTCGTCGTTGTTTTTGCAAGACACATTTGTACTACACACACACACACACACACGCACACACATCGTTGCACATGTTGCAGCTGACGTTTGTCGGCACGGGTGTGTCGTGTGCAGTGCCCGTCATTGGCCACATTGACCGCGGCTGTGCATGCGATGACGCACGGCGACAACCACACGGCCCGAACAGGCGCAACAACGTCTCGCTGTTGCTCACCATTGCACCCGACGATGATGACACCGTGACGAGGCAGCAGCAGCAGCAACAGCAACAATGCAGCCGCGGCAGTGACGAGGCAGCAAGGACGGCGTGCAACAAGCGACGGCCGATGCACGTACTCATTGACTGTGGCAAGACGTTTCGTGACGCGTACTTGCGTGTGCTTGCGCGACACAAGGTGCGCGCAGTCGATGCACTGCTGCTCACACACGGCCATGCGGACGCGATGCTGTGCTGCGATGAGCTGTGCGAGCTGCACGATGCGCTGCGCTGCTCGTCGTCGTCGTGCGATGGCGACGACGATGACGTCAATGACGACGACCAAGATGATGATGGCGTATCGTCGTCGTCGTCGTTGCTGCACGTGCCACTCTACATACCGACGTACCTGAGCGAGGCGACGCTGCGCGAGGTGCAGCACATACTGCCGCTGCTCGCACGTCGCAGTCGATATGCGCCCTCGTCGTCTGCAACAGCGTCGCCGTCAGACATGCAACGAAGCGGCGATGACAACGCCAAGGCGACGACACGACGACAGCGCACAGCGCTCGAGTGGCACGTGCTGCCGGATGACACACCCACGCGCTTCTACATTGACGCACTGCGCGATGTCACGACGACGACGGCGGCGAGTGAGCAGAGTGCGCACAGTGACGGTCAGGGCTTCGCCATGTATGCACTGCCTGTCGAGCACGGCAAGGGCTACATGTGTCTCGGCTTTGTGTTTGGTCGCGGTGTCGCACTACGCAGTAACAGCAACAACAGCAGTAGTAGTGGCAGCTGTGTTGTGTACTTGTCCGACGTCAGTGCACTGCCGCCCGCTGCCGAGGCCTTTCTGCGCGACCTTGTCAAGATTGACGTCCTCATTGTCGACATGCTCGCCGAGCGTGGTGAGCGCAGCCCGACGCACTATTGCATGGACGACGTCGTGCAGCTGCTGCGCCGCGTGACACCTGTGCGAACGTATTGTGTGGGCATGTTTTGCAGTGTCGCGCACGACAGCGGCAACGCCGCGTGGCGCGACGAGCTGGCAGCAGAGCGTGCGCGGCTGCGTCATGTACTCGCGCAGCACGGCGCTGGCAGTGGCAAGGACAGCAACGATGACGATGACACGACGATGGCAGCTCGTCGTTTTCTTCAGCAAGTGCAGAGTGTCGAGCTCGCCTACGATGGCATGCAGCTGCAGCTGCCATTGTAACATGCATTGCGATGACACCTGTGTGTGTGTAAGTGTGTGCATGTGTGTGTGTGTGTGTATGTGTGTCAATGTGTGACAGTGTCTTGTTATTGGTGTGCATACATAGTTGTGACGGCAGGTGCGACTTTGTGTGTGTGCGTAGTGTAGTGTGGCGGGCATGGCGTCTGCCTTTTACATTCTCAATGCGCGTGGCACGCCGCTGGTGTACCGCAGCTACCGCGGCGATGTCACGCAAAACGTCTCCGAGGTGTTCGCGCGCCGCGTCCTGGACGAGGAGGAGCTGCGCATCACGCCAGTCTTTGAGGAGCATGGCGCGACGTACGTGTACATTCGCGTCAACGACGTCTACCTGCTCCTCGTCAGCATGATCAACGCGTGTGTGCTGCTGCAGATTGCCTTTTTGCGGCGCTGCGTGGAGGTGTTTGAGCGGTACTTTCGCAAAGTCAGCGAGGAGACGGTGGTCGACAACTTTGTCATTGTCTATGAGCTGCTGGACGAGATGTGCGACTTTGGCTACCCGCAGTACACGGAGCCGAACATGCTCAAGACGTACATTACACAGCGCGGCCTCCTTGACACACTCCTCAGCGCCACCACGGGCGGCATGATTGACCTGAGCAACGGCAGCTTTGGTGGTGTGGTGGTGGGTGCGGGGGCGAGTGGGGCGCGGCAGCTGCCGTCGGCGGCGGTGACGGGCGGTGGTGCGGCGACGCCGTGGCGCGTGGCGAGCAAAAGGTACGCCTACAGCCGCAACGAGGTCTTCCTCGACGTCGTCGAGCGTGTCAATGTGCTCATTGGGCAAGACGGTGAGTTGCTGTCAAGCGAGATTGTCGGCTCGCTGCAGATGAACGCGCGCCTGAGCGGCATGCCAACGCTGCGTGTGGGCCTGAACGACAAGCTCTTCTTTGACATGCACAGTATGCACGGCAAGGCGGTGAGCATGGACGATGTCAAGTTTCACCGTTGTGTGCGGCTCAATCAGTTTGAGAGCGAGCGTGTGATTTCGTTTGTGCCGCCCGACGGCACCTTTGAGTTGCTGACGTATCGCTGCAGTGGCGGCACGAGCAGCAGCAGCAGCAGCGGCAGCAGTAGCAGCAGTAGCGCGAGCAGTCGTCACGCCGTGCCACCGGTGACGGTGACGTGCACCGTTGTGCGGCACGGCACGTCGCGTGTGGAGCTGCTGTGTGCCGGGCGCAGCAACTTTCGCCGCAGCATCACCGCCACCCTCATCGAGGTGCTGCTGCCCGTCCCGTCGGACGCCGACAAGCCGCGTGCGACGTGCTCGCACGGGCGCACCGAGTACGTCCCCGAGACGAGCGCGCTGTCGTGGACAATGCACAACGTCGGCGGCGGTCGCGAGTTTAGTTGCCGGGCCGAGTATCACTTGCCGAGTGTGCGCAGCAGCGATGCGAGTGCGCGGGCAAAGGCGCCCGTGCAGGTGCGCTTCTCTGTGCCATACTTTGCCGCCTCTGGCCTGCAGGTGCGCTTTGTGAAGATTACCGAGCAGAGCGGCTACGAGGCGACGCCGTGGGTGCGGTATGTGACACAAAGCGGCGACTACCAAGTGCGCACACACTGACAAAGGAAACACGACGCCGACGTAACAACAACAAGAGCGCGCAGTGTGCGTCGGTGTGTGTTTGCGCGTGTGTGTGCATGGTAGCAGTGGTAGACGTACATGTGATGCTATTTGTGTGATGCTGTGTGTGTGAGACTAACGACAAGTGTGCCATGTTTGCGTTTGTGTGGTCGTCGTCCACAGCGTGTTTGCGTCGTAACGTGTACATGCATGTGCGTGTGACTTGTGTGTGTGTGTGTGTGTGACGTGTACACGTTGCTTGTCCTTTTTGTATGCACATGCACAAACAATACAAGGACACGTAAAACACATACACACACACACGTGTACAAACACGTGTTGCTGTCGTGTGTGTGTGCATTCGACTGCATGCGCACGGCAGCACCACGGCGACGGCGATGTGGCGAAGACAGCACACTCAGCGGACACAGCAGCAGCGCGCCGTCCACATGCTCCGAGACGCTGCAGCCGAGTCGGTGTGCTCGCGGCACTGCACGAGCACACGACCGGCACAACACCGCGACCATCACGCCGACAACAACAGCAACGACGACACTGCCTGACGCAGACAATGGCGGCAGCGGCAGCATCAACAGCGGTGGTGCAGGTAGCAGCATCGTGTCCGCACGGCACATGCACACACCGATGTGGTCGCTGTCACACTTGCAACAACGACAGCAGCAGCAGCAGCAGTTGTCGGTAGCGAGCACGTCATCACTGTCGTCGTCGTCACCGCAGCCCTCGCTTGGTGCACCACTGCCACCGCATATGGGCGGTGGTCGTGCAGCAAGCATGACGGGACTCATGCACAACAGCAACAACAGCAGTGGCAGCGGCAGCTTCGGTCGTTACAGCAGTGGCAGTGATGGCAGCTTGTGGAGTGTGTATGAGCAACGCATGCGGTGCAGTGACAAGACTGGGCGTCATCAGCAGCAGCAGGCAGCGTGGTGGCGACGTGAGCGTAGCTCGCCGATGACAACGACGACAACAGCAACAAGAGCAGCGACGCGTGATGACGGCAACGACAGTGCACCGTGCTCTGTCAGGACAACAACAAACGTCGTCGTCGTGTCGCCGTCGCTGTCTGCCACTGCGGTGCGGCCGTCACTGTCGCCGCCGTCGCACGCATCACAGTGTGGCTGTGCGACGAGTCGCGCACATGCACGACGCATGCTTGCAAGCATGTCGATGTCGTGTACACACATCTCGCAGCAACAGCAGCGGCAACAGCAGTGCAGCACCAAGAAGGACGACGACAAGGACGAGGCCGCTGCTCGCACGCGGCGTGCTCGCAGCATGAGCAGTCGTACGCGCCGTGTGCACTTTGACAGCGCCGCGGTGCAGCGGACGTTTCTGCGTGTTGTGCAGGCGCGGCTGTGGAGCTACGCGCGCGCCAGTCATGGTCGTTGCACAGCTGTCTGCAACAGCAACAACAAGAAGGACGACAGCAGCACGATGACACCAGCAGAGGATAGTCTGCGAGGCATGATGCGTGTAGTGCGTGCGCACACACGCACCAGCAGTCAAGGCGCAACGGCCGTGTTGTCGCGCGATGCACTGTACGTGATGAAGGCGGTGACGCTGCCCGTTGTGCCGACGAGGTCGTTGTTGTTGTCGTTGTTGTCGTCGTGTCGCAGCGAGGACTGCGTTGACGACGCTGTCATGAAGGCACTGCTGCACATGTACACACAGCCGAGTGCGTGTGCGATGCTGCGGGCAGCAAAGACAAAAACAGCAACAGCAGCATCTGCTGCTACTGCGCGTGTCAAGTGTGTGGTCATGGCTAAGCGCGTGTACACGCTCGACGACATGTTGCGTGCGGCCGCCACGTCACGCGCCGCCGCCGCGGCGACGACGACGACGACAGCAGCAGCGCAGTCGATGCAGCTGCCGGTGCCGTCGTCGCTCTCGTCATCGACGTCGACGGCTACAACAGCAACACGACAGCGCTGCTCGAAAGGTGCGACGATGGCCGTGGACGTGCAGTCACTCGCAGACGACGTGACGGCGGAGCTGCGCGCGCTGCACGACGCTGTCGTGGCGACGGCTGCAACACACACGCATGACGACAACAAGAACGACAAGTGCGCGGCGATGACGGCGATGCTGTCGTGTTTGCCGTGTGTGACGTGCTGTGTGTATGTGCGCCGTTACGTCGACGCGACACACACGCTGCACGACGAGCTACAACGTGTCTGGCACTGCAATCCGTTGCGTCTTGCAGATGATGTTTGTTGGAGCGACAAGAAGAACAACAGTGACCGTCACGAGGCAAAGACAACGACGACGACAGCAGCAGGCGATGCGCACAAAGCGAGCGCACACGCCTCGCCGTGCGACGACGCGAGTACGACAACGACGACAGCAGCAACAACACTGCCGTCACTGCATCGACTGGCAGATGTGTTGCTGCAACTGACGACTGGCCTCGTGCAATTGCACAAGGTGTATGGAGTGTGTCATGGCAACATCAAGCCGCGCAATGTGCTGCTGCGCGACTGTCATGACAGCCACACACACGACAACAACAACGAGGAGGGGGCTGCTGCAGGGCGGCATGCGTGGGCCGCAATCAGCACAGCGTCACTGTCAACGGCTACGTCAGTACACAACAACAACAACAACAACAGCAGCAGTACACCACCGCTGCTGAAGGTGTTCACGACGGACAATGGCCTGCCGCTGTTTGCCGATGCGCTCATCGAGCGTGTGCCATTGCATCTTCTGCAGCAGCCGTCATCATCACCCTCGTCATCGTCCTCGTCACCGTTGCCTCGGTGCAGTAGCAGCGGCAAGGATGCAGACGCGCGCCTAGACAGCAACAGTGTGACGACGACAGCGGCGGCAGCAGCAGTAGTGAGTGAGGACGGTGCTGCCGGCGAGCTAACGACGTATGTGCGACTGCGCAGTGTGTGTAGCAACTGCAGTCACCATGACAGACGAAGGTCACGTCACGACACGGAGGCGGCAACCGTCGTCGATGACGATGACAATAACGATGGCGACGACAGCGATGCGACGACCGCTGCTGCTGTGCGCACCGCAGACGAGCAGCAGGAGCTGTTGCTGCTGCAGCACCTCATGGCACCCGAGTGCATGTTGCTGACGTATGCAGAGCAGCATCAGCAACAGCATCGTGTGCGTCACGAGCGCAACAATGTCGTCGAGGCGCCGCGTGTGTGGGCAGACGAGGCACGCAAGAGCAGCGCATCGGACGCGTATGCAGTGGGTGTGTTGTTGTATGTGTGGTGCGTCGGTCACTATCCGCCACTGCCACCGTACCGACAGGCAGTGCGCGTGCGCAACGCTGCTGCTGCTGCTGCTCGCGGCAGTAGCAGTGACAGCGTCAGCAGTGAGGGTGGTGGCATGGACGCCAGCAACAAGACGGCAACAACAGCAGCTGCAGCTGCACCACATGCCGTGTACATGTTGCAAGCGCCCGTCACCGAGTCGCACGAGGAGCAGCAGCAGCGACTGTGGTGTGCGTCGCCGTCGGCGGTGCGCTTTGCAGCGTGTGCGCGTCGTGCGGCGACGCACACACCACGCAATGTTGACGTTGACGACAACGACGACGCGAGCGTGACGACCACGCCACCACGACACACATCGTCGTCGCTGCTGCTGCCTACGTGTGCGGCGAGCGAGCTGACAAGCATGATCGAAGGCCTGCTGCGCGTCGACCCGATGTCGCGGCTGTCGCTGTCGTCGCTGCACACACGCGCCTTTTTTCGTCACTATGGCAGCTATCGCGCACAGCTGCAGCAGCTGCACCACGCACGTTGTCACAAGAGCAGGAGCAGCACACTGCACACGTCCGCAAGCTGAGCAACAGCGTGCATACTCATACATACATACATATGTGTATATGTGTGCATAAACATACATACACCTTCCTCTCCTCATCATCCTCGGCTCTTTCGTTTCTCTCGCGTGCGACCGCGCACACGTGTTGCACGCGTACGCGTACGACTATTGCTGCTACACTGTTGTTTGTGGCAGCGTGCAGAAGGAGGAGGACGGGCTGTACATACGTAAGCAAACATAGTATGTAAACGAGTGTGTGTGTGTGTGTGTGTATGTGTGTGTGTGTGAACATATGTCATGGCAAACAAGACAAGCGGTGACGACAAGTCTGATGACGTGTAGCCGTTGTGTGTGTGTCTGTTCTTTGTCATGTGGCGTACACGTCTGCTGTTGTTGTCTGCATACAAGCACACACACATACTCTCATTTGCGGGGCGACATGCATGCAGTACGACGCGGTAGCGCTGTTGCTGCGGCGGCGGCATCTGCGTGCGGTGATGGTGTAGTGCGCTGTACACGTCGCATACGCGCCCCCCTTGACTACCTCATCATGCAGCCCAGCGATCTTGACCAGGTGCGCACCTCGATACGCACCACTGACGCGCTCATCGTGACGTGGTACATGCCCCTGCGCAACGCGCAAGCGTGTCTGCATCGCCGCTACGAAGCCGAGGCGGTTGGTGAGCTGCTGCTGCCGCGCGGAGCGCCGCCGCCAGCGCCGCCACGTGCGCGTGTGCTGACGCAAGACGAGGCTGGCGGTGCGGCTAGCGCGACCAAGGGGCCGCGTGACACGCCGACCTTTCCCATGTCGGCACCCACAACAGCCCACACGCTGCGTCACAGCAGCAGCAACACAAGCGACAACAACGGCAACGACAACAGCGGCAACAACGGCAGTGCCGACGAGGTGCGTGTGCCACTCGGCCTCGTGACGATGATCGTGGGCAACAACTACCCGACGTCGCAGACACTGCTCGAGCGGTTTGTTGACCCCGCACCCCACGCGACACTGTCGCTGCGCATCGCCGTCATCGATCGCGTGTACTGGCAGCGTACATCGTGGCTGGCGCAGAGCGTATGTCGCAGCTTGTGCTGGGGCAGACTGCCGCAACGCGTCTACGGCATCGATCTCGACTACCACAATGCGGTGCACATTGGCAGTGCACCTCCGCAAGAAGCAGCAGCAACAGCAACGTCGTCGACAGCGATGACAGGGACGACAACAACATGTAGTGAGCAGCAACAGCAACAACAGCTGCTGCAGCAGGCGACGACGATGTCACCGTGTGTGTTCAGCGATAGCGAGCAGCGCTACACGACGCCCGTGTGCGTGACGGTGCCCGGTGTCGGCTTCCGCCTCGTCGTCGAGGACACGGCGCACACGCTGCTCGACACGTGCGTGCCGCCTGTTGACGGCTTCGCCGACAAGGAGAGTGCGCTGCATCGCCTAGCGCTGGCGCGCGAGGTGGTGATGCACGGCCTGGGTGGCAGTGTGTATCGACAGACGTTGTGGTGCACACCGTGTCTGCCCAACGCGGCGCGCGTGTGTGCGTGTGCGTTTGGCACCCTCTTCACGCGCGTCTTTGGCTGCAACCCGGTCGGGCCGCCCCTCGCCACGTGGCTGCTGCGCAGCGTGCCACAGACGCTCGTGTATCAGATGGAGGCCGAGGTCGAAGACGAGAATGAGCTGAACAGCGCCACGACGTACGGCGATCGCTCCATCACGGAGCGGGTGCAGAAGAAGGCGATGAACCGCTACCACGCGTTCCGCGACGATGTGCGGGCAAAGGCGTACAGCGAGCTTGACGGCCGCGAGCTGCCGCGCTGAGCAAAAGGCCTGACACACACACGTGTGTGTGTGTGTGTGTGTGTGTGTGTGTAGTAGTTGTTGTTGTTGTTATTGTTGCTGCCGTCTGTCTGCGTGGTGATCTTGTGTGATGACTATGTTGCTGTTGCGCTGTTTGTTTGTGTATGTATGCATAGTGTGTACACACACACACACACACACACGCGGTGAAGAGGAGCGCCATGTCGGCAGTGACGGCAGGTGGTGGTGGCAAGGACGGCAGCCATCACGACACACGGGCGCCGTCCTTGCCGCCCTCGTCGTCGTCGTCCGTGCAACAACAGCAGCAACAGCAACAGCAGCAGCAGCAGCAGCAACAACGACAGGTGGTGGGTAAATATGAGCTCGGCCGCGTCATCGCCGCTGGCGACTTTGACTCACATACGCGGCTGTGTACGCACATCGTGACGGGGGCGCCGTACGTTGTCCGCATCTACGGCAAGCGCACCCTCGCCGAGGTGCCGTGGATGTGGCGGCGGGTGCGCGAGTCGATACAGGTGCAGCGCACGCTACCCAAACACGACAACATTGTCGAGATGGTCGAATGCTTCGAGACGGCGACGTCGCTGTACATACTCATGCAGCTCTTTCCGTCGGTCAACGCGACGACGCTGTTTACACACAGCAACAACACCTGCGCAGCCAGCCGCAGCGGCAGCAGCAGCAGCATCAAGACGACGAAGAAGCGGAGCAGTCGCTACGCCAGTCATGTGCTGACGGCTCGCGACGCGGACGACGACGACGACGCCGCTGCGGCGCTGGCAGTGGCGGCGGCGGCGGCGGCAGCGGCAGAGGAGGAGGCTGCACGCAGTCTGGATGTGAATGCACTCATGACGGGCACAACCACGGCAGCAACGGCAGCAGCAGCCGTCGCCGCTGCGCGCACACAAGGCAGCAACAACAACAACACCGCCGCCGCTGTCGTCGACAAGAACACGACACATCACTACCGCCGCGCCGCCTTGTCAAGCATCGCGGCCGCCCGCACGAGCATTGCGCACGTGCGCAGTTACTTTGTACAGGTCGTCTGTGGCGTGTTGCACATGCATCAGCACAGCGTCGTACATCTCGGCATCGCGCCCGACCACGTCCTCATCAGCGACCGCGGTGTGGCGCGTATTAGCAACCTCATCTCGTGCTGCCGCGTGCCGCGTGATGGCCGCCTGCGCGAGCTGCGCGGGACGCGGCACACGGTCGCGCCGGAGGTGCTGCAGCGCGACGGCGCGGTGCCGTACAACGCGTACCGCGTCGACGCGTGGTCGCTCGGCGTGCTGCTGTACTTTATGCTGCACGGCGGCCGCTACCCGCACGAGGGCGCCAACACGCACAAACACATTCGACACAACCGCCTGCGCGCGCCCTCGCCGCGGCTGCCGGCGAGCGCGCTCGACCTGCTCGCGCGGCTGCTGCAGGTCAATCCGACGCACCGGCTGCCCGTCGAGGCTATTCCGTACCACCCGTTCTGCCTCGAGACGGACAGCGACACACACGACGACGAGGACGACGACGACGACAACGCCGAAGAAGACGAAGACGACGACGGCGGCGAGGACGACGAACGCAATGACGAGGACGCGTTGCGGCGGGGCGCGAGTGTGCGGCGCGGGCGTGGCAGCCTCGCCGCGGTGCTCGTTCGCGGCCGCAACCACAGCAGCGGCAAGAAGGACAGGCAGTTGCGCGGTCACGCAGTGGAAGGCGACGACGGCGACGGCAGTGGCGGCGATGACGGCGTGACGGCTGTTGTGTCTTTTGCGCGTCGTGGCAGCGGCGGCAGCGGCGGCAGCGGCAGCGGTAGCGGCAGCGACAACTCGCGCAGCAACAGCTGCAGCAGCAGTAGTCTGAGTGCGCGCAGCTGCGCGACGGCGGCGGCGGCGCGCGCGACGGCAACAGCGCGAGCACAGCTACGTCACGCACGACACTGTGGTAGTGGCGACAATGGCGGCAACGCGGCAGCCGCCACACGCACAAGCAGCTTCGTTAGCAGTGCGAGTATGTACAGCGGCGGTGGCAACTACAACAACGCCGCCGCCGCCGCGTCGCCGTCGGCCTTGTCGTTTGCCGCCATCGCAGCGAACAACAACAGCAGCAGCAGCAGCAGCAACATGAGCGTCAGCCATCGCGGCAATGATGGCAACAACAGCAGCGGTGCTGGTGCGGCAGTGACGGCGTCACGTGCGTATGATGTAGTGAGCAAAGCGGAGCTGCGTTACTTTGCTACGGCGCAGCCGTGGAGCAACACACTCGACGTGCTGCGCCCGCGCACACGCGCCGCGCCGCCGCACGGCGACGCCGTGTGGTGCTGTGGCGCAGACAGCGACGTCGACGAGGACGAAGACAACTGCCACAGTGACGACAACAATGACGAGTACGACGACGACGAGGGCGGCGATGTGGTCGTGACGACGCGTACGATGTCACCGTCGCCGCCACCTCATCACCACCGCGCGACCATACTGATGTCGCCCTCGGCGTCGTCGCCGCCGCCGCCGCAACGCGCGGCACATCGCGCGCCTTCGTTGTTTGCCACCATCTCGGCGGGGTGGTCAGCACACAGTCGCGAGGAGCGGGCGGCGTGTGTGCTGCAGCGCGTCTACCGCGCTCACCTGTATCGTCGCCGCTTCTTGCGCGTCAATGAGCTGCTCATTGCGCACGCACACAATCGACAGCCACGCCTGCCACCATCACAACAGCAACAGCAGCAGCAGGGCGCAGCGTCAGAGCGCGCGTCGCACGCAACACGCGGCGGCGGCGGCAGCAGCAGCAAGAGCGGGGGTGGTGGCAGCATCAGTGTACAGCGTAGTGGCAGTGTGGGCAACAATGACAAGCGCACAGCGATGATGACGACGACGCAGCATCGCTTGTCGAGCGTGACGCGACGCTACACGGCCGGCAACGCGCTCGACGACGGTCACCCGCTGTCGCTGACGATGGCGACAACACCGACAACGACAGCCGCAGGCGCACAGCCGCCACTGCCGCTGCAGCCACATCGCCCGTCGCAAGGCGCGGTGGCGCGACAGCGACTGGGCAGCGTGCTGACGCGCCACGTCAGCAACGCCTCGTACAGCAGCAGTCATCGCAGCAGCGGCAACAACAACAACAGCATCACGAGCTGGGGCAGCGGCAGTAGTAGCAGCTTGGCGGCCATGCGCGCAGGCAGCACCGTCGCGGCTGTCGCGGCTGCGGGCCACAACAGCGTAGACTGCACGCGCGGCGGCGCACTGGTCGTCGGCGACGGCTGCTGTCCGCTGTGCCACCGCAGTGGGCAGACGGTGCGACGCATCAACCTGCCACCGTACGCGAACACGTCGTATGTATACAAGCAAGGCGCGTTTGAGCGCGTGTCCTCGTAGCCGCACGCGACGACGGCGACAGTGATGGTGGTGATGTACATAGCGCGCGCGCAAACGCGCACACGTCTGCATGTGTGCATAATAACATCTGTGTGTGTATGTGTGTGTGTGTGTGTGACAGCATTGTTGCTTGCGTGTTGCATTGTCAGTGCAAAGACGGTGTTGCACCACTCAGCCTATACCTACCCATATACACACACACACACAGAGAGACCTGCGTACATGCCGCACGAGGCGCTGCCGCCGCTCGACCAGTGTGTCGTGCTCATCTTTGGCTATGGCTCGCTGCTGTGGAAGCAAAACTTCCCTTTTGTCGCCGCGCATGACGCGTACATCAAGGGCTACCGCCGCGTCTTCTACCAGGGCTCGCCCGACCACCGCGGTGTGCCTGGCAAGCCGGGCCGTGTCGTGACGCTGCTGAAGGACAGCGACGCCAACAGCCGCGTCTATGGCAAGGCGTTTGAGCTGCCGCATGACGTGGCGACGGTGACGCGCGTCCTTGACGGCCTCGACGAGCGCGAGAAGGCGGGCTACGACCGGCTGCAGGTGACGCTGTATGACGCACACCCCGCCGACGGCGTCGAGACGCGGCTCGACGTGCTGCACCACGCGCGACTGCAACACCGCCACGCACAAGCGAACGGCGACAAGAGCAACAACAACAACAACGGCGACGCCAACGCAGCGGCGGCAGCAGCAGCAACAGCGCAGCCGGCCAAGCAGGTGCTCTGCTTGTGCTACATTGCAACGGAAGAGAATGACGACTACCTTGGCGCGACGTCGATGGAGCGCATGGCGACGCAGATTGTCGAGAGCGCCGGGCCGAGCGGCAGCAACTATGAGTATCTCGCGCGCCTCGCCGACGCCCTGCGCGAGATGCACTGCGACGACGAGCACGTCTACGCGCTCGACGCGGCCGCCAAGCGGCTGCTCGCGACACGGTCGTCGGCGCACGCCATCGCAGCGACCGCCGCAACCACAGCAGCGACGACGGCGAAGCAGGCGACGCACAATGAGGCCATCTCGGCGTAAGCCGTGTGCGCGCCTGAGGCGATGACGGCGTGACGTTTTGTTTACCTTTGTTGTATACATATATACATACAAACACGCACATACACGCACGCAGGTGTGGTCTCTCTGGCCTGCGCCGTCGCTTCTTGCTGCGGCCACGTCGTGCACGCGCGCGTAAGCGCACACCCGCACACGCGGCGCGGCCACACACACACACAAACATGCATATATACACACACACGTGACGCAAACGCGGGAGCACATACATATACGCAAATACACGCACAAACGACGACACATACACATGCACGAGCGCGCACGCTGCATGTGGCGACGCCTACGTTTGTTGCTTGCCTTTGCGTCGCGCACCGTAGCCACACAAACAAACAAACACACACACAAGCAGCATGGCGCTGCTTGCGGCGACGCGCGTGCGTCTCAACACGTTCCTGACGCACTCGCGGGCGACGCCGCCGCTGTCGGTGCTGCGCACCGGTTCGGCGTGGTGGTCCGACCCTGAGCGCATGGTGCGGCACAAGCTGCTCTACTTCACCCTCGGCGTCGACCAGCTGCCGCTGCGCCGCACCGCCGTCATACAGACGGAGGCGTGGCGGCAGCGCATGTGCCCGCGCGCGCCGCGCGGCAGCGACACGACGGGCTACAAGCGCGCTCGCGGCGCGCAGCTGACGACGTGGCACCGCCGCATCCAGTACCAGGAGTACCACCTGCAGCACCTCTTCACGCGCCACGCCTGGGGCCTGCTGCGCGTGTACCCGAACAACATGGTCAAGATACACGGCAAGGCCGACGACGGCTACGCTGGCTACGACGCGGTGCCGTACCACCGCTACAACCGCACCCCGCTACCGTTCCCGGCGCGCGAGCTGTACGAGCGCCGCAAGTGACACGCAAGCAAGCAAGCAACGAATGCAAAGACACAAACAAACAAACAAACACACACACACACACACACACACACACACACACACACACACAGAGACATAGACAGAGACACTTGTGTAACATGCGTGCCTGCCTTGCTTGCGTCGCAACGCGCTACGCGGGCGTGGGCGCCTGCGCGCGGTAGATCATCTTGACGTAGCCATTGTCGACGACGCGAAAGTGCGACGGCGTCTGCTCGGCGAGCTTGACAACGCCGCCGCCGTGCCGCGCCGCGGCGCGCTGCAGCGCCAGCGACGCCCACAGCAGCAAGTGCGACGCCTCGACGCCGCCGTCGGGCACGAGCGCCGCGAGCGCGTCGACGACGTCCTCGCGCCGCACGTGGGCGTCGTCGCACAGCTGCTGCTCCTCGTCCTGCCACGAGTTGTCGACGCCGCCGCTGCCGGCCGGCGCGTTGTCGCCGCCGTCGCGCGCCTCGTCGGTCGCCGCGGCGTTGCCTCCGGCGGCGACGCGCAGCTTGCGCGCGACAAAGACGCCGGGCGTCGTCTCGCGGCACGCGAAGAGGTCGGGGAAGACCTGCAGCACGTCGGTGACGCGCGGCGGCAGCACGACGCGCATCGCCGGGCTGGCGCAGCCGACGAAGAAGTCGGCCGAGCACACCTCGCCCTCGGGCGCCGCGTAGTGGAAGACGCGCACGAGCACGGCCTGCGACGTGTACGGGTTGAGCGGGCAGCAGATCGCACGCGACGTCATCTCCTCCGGCGCCGGCTCGCGCGGCAGCGACGACGGCGCGGTCGGGTCGGCGGCGTCGACGCGGCAGACAAAGTGCGCGCCGACGCGCCACACCCGCGGATGGCGCGCGAGCAGCGCGAGCATCGCGGCGTAGCCGCCGACGAGGGCCCGCTCGTCATCGGACAGGCGCGCGTAGAGGTACTCGGGGCGGTCCCACAGCGCGCAGGTGTGCCGCATCAGCGCGACGACGGCGCGGACGTCGCCGGGGTGGCGCTCGACGTCGGCGCAAAAGGCGTCGCGCCAACGCGCGCTGTCGACGCCGGCGCGGCGGCGCAGCAGGGCGACGTCGCTGTAGCGCAGCCGCAGCACCTCGAACTCGTCCGAGTGACGCCGCGCGAGCTCGAGCAGCACCTCGCCGGTGACGTTCCTGTTGCCGCAGCGCGGCAGCAGCAGCGCCGCCGTCGCAAAGTACGTCGGACAGGCGCGGCGCAAGAAGCGCAGCACCTGCCGCGTCGCGCGCGTGTAGGTGGCCTCGGCGGCTGCCTTGACGGCGCCGCCGCTTCGGCGCGGCAGCAGCGTCACGAGGCTGTTGGCCGTGCCGTCGCGCATCTGCCGCTCGACCTGCGCGCGCGCCTGCGCGGCCGTCAGGCCGTGGGCGTCGGGGTGCAGCGCGACGGAGCGGCGCACCTCGACGGTGCCGTCCATGTCGCGCAGCTCAAAGTACGCCGGCTGCCGGCGCATCCAAAGCAGCACCGAGTGCAGCCGCACGTGCCGCCGCCGCACCTCGGCAGGGATGTTGAGCAAGCCCATGTTGCCCCAGTTGACCGGCACGTAGCGCAAGATGGCGCGGACGTCGTCGCACGTCGGCAGCGCCGCCGCACTGCCCCAGCCGCCGTAGTTGTTCGCCGCGTTCACCTCGGCGCGGGTGAAGCAGCGCGCCGCCACGGCGCAGCCACCCACGTCGCTGCCCGCCGTCCTTGTCGTCTTTGTCGTCGTCGCCTTTGCCGTCGTCGTCGTCGCTTCGCCGCGGCGCGGCGTCGCGAGCAGCACCGCCAAGCCACGCAGTCGCAGCATGGCACGCACAAACGCGCACACCTTTCAGCACACAAAAGGCAAGCACGCACGCGCAGCATGCAAATTTTACACTCACACATACGCGCGCGCGCGCACACACACACATGCGTTCTTCACTTTGCAATAAGCACACGCACGCCGTCACGCACGCTGTTGCAGCGGCGCCGCCGCGACGCCCTCGCGGCCGTTCGCCGACATGGTCGCCGCCACCGCGTCGTCGTCGTCGCCGTCGCCCATCGTCGCCGTCGAGGTGGCTGTGGCGGCGGCTGCGGCCTGGTGCTCGGCGGCGGCGCGCGCCACACGCTCGCGCTCAGCCGCGGCGGCGAACTCGGCATCGACGTCGCGCTCCGCCTCGTACACCTCGTACTGCTGCAGCACGTCGCCGACGCGAAAGGCGAACTCGTCGTGCAAGATGACGCCGCACTCGAGGCCCGCCTCGACGTTCGGCACGAGCTCGCGAAAGCGGCGCAGCTCCTTGATCGCGCCCTCGTAAACGACGTCGCTGTTGTCGTCGTTCAGCTCATCGCTCGCCGCGTTGCTGGCGCCGCTGGCGCCGCTCCCTTCCGTCGTCGTCGCGGCGGCGCGGCCGCGGCGGCGGCGCACGCGGCACTGCAGGTGCGCCGCGTCGACGCTGCCGCGCGTGACGACCATGCCGCCGGCGTTGCCGCCGCGGCCGGCCTGCGAGGCGCGGAAGATCTGCCGACACTCGGCGGCAGCCGTGACGCGCTCGCGGCGCAGCTTCGGCAGCGACTGCACCAGCACGCGCTTCAGCTCGTCGACGCCGTGGTAGAGCACGTCGAAGCGCAGCACCGTCACGTGCGACGGCGTGTCGAGCGTCGCGCTGTCGCGGCAGTCGCCGTAGATGAGCACACACGCCGGCTGCCCGCTGCCGCCGATGAGCATCAAGTCCGTGTCGCGCAGCCCGCCCACCTCGGTGACGCGGTACTCGACCGACACCCCGTCGAGGCGCGGCAGCGCGTAGATCGTCTTCATCAGCGCCTGCAGCATGCCAAACGTCGCCGCCTTGCAGGCGACGAGGAAGGCGCGGGTGTTGTGCACCCGGACGAGGTTGTTGTCGGGCTTGCGCGAGTAGAGCGCGCCGTGGCGCTCGGCGTTGAGGACTTGCAGGTACGTCTCGCGGCCGCCCTCGGTCTTGTACACGTCCTTCATGAACAGGTGAAACTTCTGCGCGTGGCTCTCGCTGCTGACCTGCAGCAGCACTGACCCCGGCTTCGGCGGCGCCGTGAAGCCGCTGAGCAGCACCGGCGTCGAGGGGCCCGCGCTCGCGACGACGTCGCCGCGCTCGTCGCGCAGCTGCCGCACGACGCCGTAGGACAGGCCAGCGACAAACGCCTGCTGTGGCTTGACGACGCCGCAGCGCACCACCGCCGCCACGAGCACCTCGCCGCCGCCAAAGCTGTTGTGGCCGCCGCGGCCGAGGCTCTTGCCGACGCCGCCGCCGCCCTGCCGCAACTCGCTGGCGCCGCGCAGGTCGTGCGTCTCGATGACGGTCAGCTCGGCGCGTGACGGCTGCGGCGTCGCGACAACCTCGCTCAGCTCCGCCTGCAGCAGCACCGCGCGCAGCAGGGCGTCAATGTTCGTCCCGTCCTTCGCGCACACCTTGACCACCTGCACGTCGCCGCCGTCCTCCTCGAGCGCGACGCCGGCGTCGCGCAGCTGCGCCTTGACATGGTCGCACTCGGGCTGACGATCAATCTTTGTGATCGCAACGACCATTGGCGTGCCGGCGCGCTGCGCAAGCTCAATGACCTCGCGCGTCTGCTCCTGCACCCCGTCGACGGCCGAGACGACGCAGATGGTGACATCGTTGGCCTGCATGCCCACCTCGCGCATCGCGCTGAACGCGGCATGGCCGGGCGTGTCGATGAAGGTGATGGTGTGCTCTGCCGCCCTCGTGCCGTCCTTGTTGTCGTGGTCCTTGTTGTCGTGCTCGCTGGCCGCGTGCTCGTCCTTGTCCACGTCAGCGGCAGGCACGCGGACGGTGAAGGCGCCAATGTTCTGCGTAATGCCACCCGCCTCGCACGCCGCCACGTTGCTGTGCCGCAGCCAGTCGAGCAGCGTCGTCTTGCCGTGGTCGACGTGGCCCATGATCGCGACGACTGGCGGCCGTGACGTGTACTGCAGCTTCGCGGCCGTGTGCTTGATGTCGTACTCGCGAATGTACCCGGCACGGTGCAGCCCCGTGGCGACGCTGAGCGGGTCATTGATGTTGCTCGCCGTGGTGAAGTATTCACGATACGGGTGGTCCTCGAGCGCCTTGACCGCGTCCGGGCCTGGCTTGCGCCGTGCCAACTGCAGCGGCTGCACCTGCATCTTCGCCCGCCGCCGCACAAGCTTCGCGGCGCGCGGGTCGTCGCTGCCAACCCACAACGGCCCCGACCGCGTCGGGATGTACACGGCTTCCTTGGCAAACTCCTCCCAGTCGTACACCTCGGACAGGCCCATCTCGCGGCGATCATTCTGTATGGTGGCGCGCACATAGTGCGGCATCGTCTGCGCATTCAAGCGGCGCGCGTTGCCTTCGGTCGACTGTCGTATGTCCAGCTTGCCGTCTTGCCACGGCGGCGCCTGACCACCGCGCGAACTCTGTGACTGCGCACGCCGTGCGAGGCACAGCGCACACGCCGCGCCGCGACGCAGCAGCAACAAACTGCGCATGACGTATGTGTGTGACTATGTGTATGTGTTCACGTACGCACAAAAAGTATCGTTATGTGTGTCTTTGTTTGTGTCTTTGTGTGTGTGTGTGTGTGTGTGTGTTACAGTCACTAGTTGCATGCACAACAGACACAAAAACAGCTGTAGCGACAACAACATACGCAACATCAGCACGCATGGGCGCGTGTTTGCGTGTGTCTGTGCGTACGGCGTCGCTTACCTGTCACACGCTTACACGTTCTTACACACACACGCATGCATGCATGCATGTGTGCATTTGTGTGTGCGCACACAGCATCTCTCTCCCTCTCTGTGCGCCCTACGCAGACGCACCCATGCACTCTGTTTGCAGTGGCAGTCGCCACAGCCGCACCTCGCCGAGGTGGCTACCCGTCGCGAGCACCGCCCCGTCATACGACACCGTCGACGCCATGACACAGCCGTCGTGCAGCGCCACCTGACGCAGTGCCTCGCCGCTGCGCAGCTGCCACTCAATGAGCGTGCCATCGTCAGAGACGCTCAGCAGCGTGTTGGGGTGTCGTGGGGTGAACTCGATGCCGCGAACATAGTCGCGATGGCCAAGGAAGCGGCGCGCACCGCAGCCGTAGCGGCCGCTGCGCGTGTCGACGTCGACGCCGAAGACGCACTCGGCCGACGCCGCCAGCAGCCAACGCGTGTGGGGCGACGACGGCGACAGACGCTGCGGCGGCCGCGTCGACGTCGTGTTTGCGTGGTCATTGTTGCCATCGTAGCTGTCATCGTCGTCCACGTCGTCGATACCACCACCACCACGTGCATTGTACACACCCGTCGTCGCCATCATCGCTGTTGTTGCTGCAGCTCCTGCATGGTGCACGGCTGCCGCGTCGTCATTGTACACACCTCCAGCACCTGCCGCCGCAGCAGCAGCGGCATTGTTCTCGTCATGCTCGTCCTCGTCGCCGGTGTTGTTGCTTGCGAGCAGTGTACTGTACAACGCTGGCGCCAACACGACGTGGTTGACGGCGCTGTCAAACGCATCCAGACTGACAACAAGCCGTGCGTCCGTCGTCGCCGTCGGGTCGCACAGCAGTCGCCACGAACGCAACGCACCATCCTCGCTGGCCGTCACGACAATGTCGCTGTCGGGCAGCAGCAACACGTCATTGACGGTGCTCGTCGATGCCCAGAAGCGGTCAACGAGCGCACTGCCGCTGCTGTTGCTGCTGTAACCAGCACCACTATTGTTATTGCTGTTGTTGCTACCGAGTGCATGTACATACACAAGACCATCGTCGCACGCACTGACGAGCAGCACGCCGTGTGACGACGCTGCAGACGCCGCAACATAGTTGCTGCTGTTGCTGTGCAAATGCTCACGGTCATGTTGTTGTTGTTGTTGTGCAGCGGCGACGGGTACGAGCAGCATCTTATTGACGCCGTCACCGAAGCCGCTGATGCGCTCGACGACCGTGTCGGGGCGGCGTACGTCCCAGCAGGCCACCGTCGCGTCATCTGACGCGGACAGCAGCATCACGTCATTGTGTGGTGCAAACAAGACGTGGTTGACGGGCGCCCGATGCTGACACAGTCGCATGACACACGACAAGGTCTGCGGTACAGCCGATGCAGCGGCGCTGCCGACGCCGTCACTTGTTGTTGTTGTTGTTGTTGTTGTCATCGTGTGCACACGTGTGTCCCAGAGCGCGACGGTGTCGTCACAGCCCCCAGAGCACAACACATGCGGAGTGTGCGGCGAGAAGGCGAGCGAGTTGACACCAAGCTCGTCCGCATGCTTGCCTTGTGCATACATGATGTATGTGTGTGTATGTTTATGTTTGCTGTACAACAACAACAAGAGAGAAACATGTTATCACATACTGCTGGCAGTCAGCGACTGTGTGTGTGTGTGTGTGTGTGTGTGTGTGTGTGTGTGTACGTGTGTGCAGCAGCGTATGTCGCCCTTCCTCGCTCACCCCGTCACTCTCTCTCCTTCACTCTCTGGTCGTCGCACTCTGCCTTTGCGTCTCTTGTGTGTGCGTGCGTGCGTGTGTGCTTGTACGCAGTGTCTGCACGCGTGCGCACATACACGCACATACACACACACACACACACACACACACGTCACAACGCACCATCGCTGAGCAGCTCTGTGAGCTGCGTGTGCAACTCGGCTGCGGCACCGCGCACAATTGCACTGCCATGCACGAGCACACGCAGCTGATGCAGTACACGACGCACACGCGTTGTACGTAGCTGCGATGCAGTCATGTCAATCTTGTGCAGCTCATCACGAGCAGCAGCTGCAGCTCGCATGTCTGCTTGACGCGGCTCTGCTGCCACGGCAGTGACAGCAGTGTCGTCTGCCGTTGTCGCAGCAGTACACACCTCGTCGTGCACGTCGCGCGTGTGCGTGTGTGGTGCGTCGATGCTGTCAGGGTCGAGCAGCAGCAACGGAAAGCGCTGTTGCGGTGGCTGCACCTGCTGTTGTTGTTGCGGCGGTGACGACGACAGCTGCTGCTGCTCTGTCATGCCGAGTGCGTGTGCGTCAGTCACACACGTCATTGTCGTTGTCATTGCCGCCGCTACCGATGCGCTGCGTGTGCGTTTGCGTGCAGCGCTCTGTCGCTGTGACGACCGCTGCTGTGTGTTGTTGCGTGTGCGGCGAGTGGCTGTCGTGCGACGAGCCATAATGCTGCTGCTGCCGCTGTCGTTGTTGTTGCGCCTTGTTGTTGTTGTTGTCGGCGCTGTCTTCCCTGTTGTTGTCGTCGGTGCTGCTGTTGTGCGTCGTCGTCGTCCTCCGCGCGTGCGTGGCAGCACACCGTCAAGCAAACTCGTCAGCTGTGCATTCGTCACAGTCACGGGCGCTGACGTCGTCGTCGTCTTGTTGTTGGTGCCGCCGCTGCTCATTGTGCCAGCAACATGTGCGGAGACAGCTGCGTTCAGTGGCATGACAGCTGCCAGGTAGTCGTCGCTGTCAGCGTCATTGACGTCGTGTTGTTTGCTCTTGTCCGCGTTGTTGTTGTTGTTGTTGTGCTCTTGCGCGTCAACTGTTGTTGTTGTTGTTGCCGCTGCAGGCGGCCGTGACGGCGTTGACGGCAGAGGTGACCGTGGCTCTTCGCGTGTTTGCTGCGCACTGTCACGCAGCAGCGACGTTGTTGTGCGTAGTTGCTGTTGTTGTTTGTGTTGTTGCGCACGACGTGGCAGCAGTGGCATGGGTGACATGTCGTCATCTGCCGCTGCACCTGTCCTTGTCGTGGCGGCTGCCTCGTGTGCAAGTGTGGCCAGCCGCGTCGACAGCGTCTCTGTCCGCGCCGCCTCGCTGTCCGTGTCGTCATCGTGCTCGTCGCCGCCACTGCTGCTGCTCGTCGCGTGCACACTCGGTGTGACCGACGGCGCGGACGTGGCAGCCGCAGCTGCTGCGTTGCACTGTGGCAGTCGTCGTCGTGGCTGCTGCCTTGTCATCGCTGTTATTGTCGTCGTGTTCGTTGGTCGCCTGTTGACGATGCTGGCAATGTCACTCGTCGTTGCCGCAGGCGACGGCGACGTTGCCGTGGTGCGAGCTGGCATGCCTGCCGCGTCCTCCTTGTCATCATCGTCGTTGTCGTTGTTGTTGTTGCTGGTGTGTATACGCGACACGGTGGACGCTGGCGGCGTCGACGGCGGTGCCGACACACACGCCTCGTCCTTCGCGCCGTCCGCCATCGAGGGCGTGCGCGACCGCGACGACGCGGACGACCTGTGCTGCTGCTGTTGCGCGTCGTTTGCGTCGTCGCAGTCGACCGTGTCGGTGTCCTTGTCGCTGTGCACGAGCACGGCGGCAGACGGGTCGACGGCGTAGTGACGCAGCGGCAGCGGCTCCGTCAGTGAGATGCGCGAGACGGAGCGCAGACGCCGCGACGCCGCCACACGCGGGGCGGTGTGGGCGAGGAAGTGCGCCATGTCCGCACAGGACAGCTGTGCGTACAGCAGCACGCTCGCGGCGTGTGCACCGTGCGTCGTCATCACGGCAGGAGCTGCTGCTGCTGTTGCTGCAGCAGTCATGCTGTTGTTGTTGTTGTTGCGTGGGTAGTGTTCGTGTTCATCGTGTGCCAGCGACGGTGGCGAGCGCGACGGGGACGGCAGCAGCAGCTGTGATGCAAAGCCATTGACGTCTGCCCACGCGCGGACGTGTACGTGGGGGAGTGTAATGCGCAGCCGCTGCTGTGCGCGCACAATGCGAAAGTGCAACAACATATCATACGGCAGCTGCAGCGGTGTCGTGCACTGTCCCTCGGCGTCCTCGGCACACAGCTCGACGTGGGCGTCGTAAAAGGCGAGCTCGCCACGGGCGAAGGCGGCGTCGCCAACAATGCACTGCAGCAGCGCATAACGCGCAATCGACTGCGACATCATTGCTGTTGTTGTGTGTGACTGTGACTGTGTGTGTGTGACTGTGTCGTTGCGACGCCCGTACGCTAGTGCAACAACAAGCAATGACGCATGACGACGTGTACACACACACACATACAGACTGGCACGTCGCGGCTAGTAACATGTGCACCGTGTTGTTGTGTACACACTATATACATATACATGTGAAGGCACGCACGTGCGTGCGCGACTGTACATCATCACACATGTTGTGCTGCCTCTGTTGTTGTCGTCGTAGGCCGTGTCACGGGTGCGATGTGTCGTGTGCCGTCGTGTGCGTACGATACACGCAGTGGCTGCAGGTTGGCCTGGTGTTGCTGCTGATGTTCGCTCAGCGAGAGCAACAGCGTCGACGTGGACGACGGCGTTGTGGCGGCGGCTGCAGCAGTAGTAGCCATCGTCGTCGTGTTGTTGCCCTGACGTGCATCTTGCGTCGCTGTTGTTGATGTTGTTGCTGCTTGTGCAGACGACTGCAGCAGCGGGGCGGCAGCAGCGTAGATGGCAGCCGCCACAGCCTCACGCGTTGCCACGTCATTGCTCCACCACTGCGGTGGCAGTGCACTGCCGCTGCGCAGCTCACCGTGCGCAAAGGCAGGCGGTTGTGCCTCTTCGCTGTAGTACGACGGCACAATGACAGGCATCTGTGCCCACTTCATCGCGGACGATGGCGCTGCTGTTGCTGCTGCTGTCTTCGCTGTTGTTGCTGATGATGTTGTTGCTGATGACGATGATGCGGATGTGTGGTCAAGCACCGCCTCACACGGCAGCACCGGCACGACATTGTGCAGATACTCCTGCCACAAGCGATGGTCGTTGCCACTGCAATACGGCCACGATTGCGTGCTGTCGTCCTCGCTGCCACGCTTCTTGTCGCCGTCGCTGTTGCTACTACCGTCACCGTACACGAGGCCATCGGCAAACACATAGCAACCGGCAACACAGCGACCGTGCTGCCACACGCCGCGATACTGACCGTCCCACGCCTCGACGCCGTCTTGTTTGCCGTCCTCGTCATGTGCGTGCAGCCACGGCATCGTCTCCGCGAGCAGGCTGCTGTTGCCACGACAATGACGCAGAGGAGCAGCAACATCGTCACTACTATCAGCGTCACTGCTGTCGCTTCTGCCCTTGTCATTGACCGCATGCGCACGTTCGTGTGGCTGCGCTGTTGTCGTCGTTGTCGTCTGTGGCATGCACGCTGTGCGTTTGCGGTAGAAGATGACACCCGGACCATGAAACGTGCCGTCGTCAAAGAAGCCAACGTAGCAGTCACCATTGGCGAAGATGTACCTGCCGAGGCCGTGACTGCGCTTGCCATCGGCGCTGCGCTCACCCTCGTACGCACTGCCAACAAACTGCATCGCGCAAAGAGAGAGAATGTGTATGTGTGCGTGTGTGTGTGTGTGTGTCTTTGTATGCTGTCATTGCAAGGCGATACGCGTGTGTAGCATTCGTGTTGTCATCTTACTGTCAGTGCATGCAGTGATGCTGTGAGCTGTGTACACGTGTACGCGTATGTGTACGCACATCATCATCACTATGTACATGGAACACGGGCGAGACAACACACTCACTCACACATACATACACATGCATGCCCGACCTACACATCAGCCGCCGCGTCACTAGTCGCCATCAGCAGCGACGCGGTATGCGCACGTAGCGCCGCGAGCGTGTGTG
>JAKVQF020000755.1:0-24527 GCA_023091115.2 Trypanosomatidae sp. Fi-14 | reverse complement strand
CTTCAGCTTCTTCGCGTACTTCTTCTTCACCGCCAGCGGCTTGAAGCGGCCCATGATGGCAGGCGATGAGCACACAAACACACTACAACACAGCGCACACAAGCAAGCAGTGCAAAGTACGACACACGCACACGCACACACACACAACGACAGTGTATTGTGTAGTGTGTTGCCTTACGTTATGCTATGCTATCGTCACACATCACACTGTTGTTGTTACGCTACTCGACAAGCATGTCGCTGCAGTAGTCGGTGAAGAAGGCGGTGATGAGGCGTGTGAGGCTGTCGACGTCGTCGACGCCGCACATTTCGCGTATGCTGTGCATGCTGAGCATCGCGTTGCCAATGTCGGCCGTCTGCACGCCCGTCAGCGCCGACAGCATGGGGCCAATCGTCGAGCCGCACGGCGAGTCGTTGCGCACGACAAACTCCTGCACCGGCACTCCCGCGCGTTGCGCGAGCAGCTTGACCACCGCTGCCGTCGCGCCCGTCGTCGCATAGCGCACGTTCGCATTGTACTTGATCACAGGCCCGCCATGCAGGAGTGGCCGGTGTACGTCCTCGTGCTTGTCGCCGTAGCACGGGTGCGACGCGTGTGCGCCATCGACAGAGAGCAAGAAGGACTGCGCCGCAAACGTCGCACGCGTCGTGCTGACATTGTTCGTTGTAGTGCTGGCAGCGCACGCTGCTGTCCGCAGGCGCTCGATGACGTCAGGGAGCAGTGAGCCAGCGGCGCCGTGCGCAGATGTTGAGCCCACCTCCTCGTGGTCGAAGAGGCAGACGACGCGTGCCATGTCGTCGTCAGCAACGCCCTCGGCTTGCACAAACGCGCGCAGTGCGCAGAAGCACGAGAGCAAGTTGTCGAGGCGCGGTGCGTAGACGAACTCGTCGTGCACGCCACCGAGCGCGCTCGGCTGTGTGTCGATGACGCTGAGGTCAAAGTCGACAATGTCGCCAACGTCGCAGCCCGCGGCAAGCGCGACGGCGCGCACGAGTGGCGGTGGCGCCGCGTCGTGCTCGCCGCTCGCTGCGCGTGCAAGCTTCTCGTAGATGGCCGTGGCGAGGATGGGCACGAGGTGCTGCTCCTTGTTGGGCGCAAACGCGTCACGCTCGGCTTGTGTGCGCAAGTGTGGCGCAAGGCTCGAAATGCGCAGCAGCGGCTTGTCGATGCGCACAAGCTGCGTGGCGAGTGCGCCGTGCGTGCTGTTGCTGCTGTTGTCGTTGTTGCTCGGCCGAGTGCGGCGGACGATGCGGCCGGCGACTGTGAGGTCGCGGTCAAACCAAGTGTGCCACAGACCGCCGCCGTAGCACTGCACGCCAACGCGCACATACGCATCGCTTGCCTTGTTGCTGCCGCCACTCGCCGACATGGCGCGCGGCTTCAGCGCCAAGTTGGGCGAGTCGGTGTGGGCGCCGACGACCTTGGCGCCGCGTGTGCCCGCGCCGCCGACGGCAAACGCGACGAGGCTGCTGCCGTTGCGCGTGACAAAGTAGCGCCCGCCGCGCGCCAGCGTCGCGTGCCAGTCATCGCGCTCGTGCAGCTGCACGCAGCCCGCCTCACGCAGCATGCGCGACGCCACGTCGACGGCGTGGTAGGGCGTGCATGCGGCGTCAAGGAAGCGCAGCAGCTCGTGTGCGACTGCTTGCTTGCCTGCCATGTCGCGCTCTGCCTGCATGCACGCTGTGCTGTTGTGTGCGTATGTGTGTGTAGATGTTGCAGTAGTGACTAGTAAGCACAGCAAACAACACGTACACACATACATACAGTCATACGTCTGTTGCGCATACGCGACTGCCAGACATGCTGCGACGCGTGTGTGCGTTGCGTGCGCCCGTGTTGCGTGCGCCCATGTGGCGCAAGAAGGTTGACGAGATGGTGCGTGTCGATCAGGCAGGCGAAGTCGCCGCCGTGCGCATCACCGAGCACCAGCTGTACTGGATGTCGCCGCTGAGCGACGCGGTGCCGGTGGCACGCGAGATACTGCGCGACGAGCTCGAGCACCGCCGCGTCATGGACGAGCTCGTCGCGAAGCACGAGGTGCGCACCACCGCCCTCGACCCTTGCTTTCGCCTCGGCGCCTTTCTCATGGGCGCCGGCACGGCGCTGCTCGGCAAGAATGCGATGATGTGCTGTCACGCCGCCGTCGAGGTCGTCATCTACAACCACTACAATGATCAGCTGCGCGCCATGCTGGCACTCGAGCAAGAGCGCAACGCGCCGTCGTGCGCGCTGCCGCCACTCGGCGAGGATGAGGCGCGTGCGTGGGACGAGCTCAAGGGCCTCATCGTCGCCCTGCGCGACGAGGAGCTGCACCACCAGCACCTCGGCGAGGACAATGGCGCCGCCGACGCGCCGGCGTACCCGCTGCTCTACCACGGCATCCGCTACGCCTGCAAGCTCGGCGTCGCCCTCGCGGAGCGCCTATAGCGTTGCCTTTGCGACTACGTGTGCATGTGCATGAGTGTACGCGTCTGCGTGTGTGTGCATGCGTGCATGTGCTCTTGTTGTAGTTTGTCGTGCAGCACAAATACACATACACACACTTGCACATGGAGCAGCTTGCGACGTATGCCGATACGCTGCGGCGCATCGAGGATGCGCGCGAGGCCGCAGTGATGCAGCAGCACGTCGCACATCGTCGCGACCTCGAGCCACTGCTCGCGCAGCGCGACGCACACTTGCGGCACGTTGCGGACTTTTGGCGCGGGGTGCTGGCCTTACCGCACACCCCGCTCGCGGAGCTGATGAACGGCACGATCGACCCCAAGCTCGCCGCCGCCGTCACCGACGTGCGCGTGACGACGCAGGTGCAGGGCGACGCGACGTTGCTGCGCACCGTGTCGCTGACGCTGAAGGCGAACATGTGCGCACACGAGGGCACCGTCTCGCGCACCGTCGACGCCGACGGCGTCACACACGCGCTGCAGCCGATTGCCTGGAAGAGCGGCTTCGACCGCGCCCGTCGTGACTCGCTCTTTCGCCTCTTTGACGCGAGCAGCAACAAGAGCGAAGGTGACGAGGTGACGTCGTCGTTTGTGCTCGCCGCACTCGATGCTTTCGACCTCGTCTACCAGGACCCTTTCCTTGCCATGCAAGACGACTAGAGCAGCAGCACACACGTGCAGCAAGTGTAACCTGTGCGCGCGTAACGACGAGCATGTGCTAACGCAGTGAGTGGTGTGCGTGTGTGTGTGTATCAGCAGGCACACACGTGTGTGTGCGTGAGTGTTGTGTGTCTTTGTTGTTGTGCGCTGTCGTTGTGTTGCACGACTTGCACTTGTGGTCGTAGCTAGCAGTCATGGCGAGCATTGCACAGGCAACGCGCGGTGTCGAGGAGCAACTGCGTGCGCTGCGTGACGCGCTCAACGTGTACACGAGTGAGCAAGGCGTGCGTCGCCTTGTCGACGCCAGTCGCCTGACACTCGCCACTGCCGTAACGGACTTTGCGCGCACGCGGCACGATGGTGTGGAGCGACGTGTGCGTGCGCTGCACGACACGCGTGCCTGCATTGACGAGCTCGACGTGGCCCTCGACGATGTCGTGTTTGGCGTCGGCTCGCTTGTGCGCAAGCTCGCGCGTGCCGCGACGGCGCTCGAGCGCCTGCACACCGCCTGTGCCGCAGCGGACGTCGACGACGACGACGATACAACGCACAACAACAACGATGGCGGCGGCAACGGTGAGGACATGGACGCAACGAGCGAGCCGTGTGCCGAGGTGCAGCGCCGCGATGCGGCGATGCGGCTGCGCGACGTGGCAACGCAGCTGCAGCGCATGCGTGCCGCCCACGTCGAGCTGCACAGCACCAGCGCGACGTGCAAGCAGCTCGACCGCGACTCGGCGGCGCAGCTCGCGGAGACGGCGAGCGTGACTGCGACGCAGCTGTCGCTGGCGCAGAATGACTATGACGTGCAGCGGCTGCGTGTGCTGCGTCGACAGGCAGATGTCATGCACGCACAGCAGCAGCAACAGCAGCAGGCTGATGCTAGCGTTGTGGAGCAACAGCTGCGACTTGCCGAGTTTGCGCTGCAGCGCGAGCAGGCACGCGAGGCGACACTGCGCAACACGTGCGACACGGTCGCCACCGACGCGCTCGCACGCAGCACCTTTGCGCTCGAGCAGGCGAGCATGGCAACGTGGGCGTCGGCGAACGTGTTCTTTGCACAGCTGCACACGACGCTCAGCGACTGTGCGACGGCGACGCAGGAGGTGGCTGCGGCACTTGCCTACGTCAAGAACACGCAGCGTGTGTCGCGGCAGATCACGCGTGAGAAGCGCGGCAGCGCACGCGAGGCGGCAGGCAAGGTGCATGCCACACAACAACAACAGCAAGAGGAGGAGCAGCAGCAGTGCGAGGACGAGCGAGCACGGGAGGCGAGCGAGCAACAGCAGTCGCACTCTGCTGCCGCGCCAAGCACAGCGGCGGCCGCGGGTGTCGACATCAATGACTTGTTTGCGTAGCGATGTGTTGTGCTTAGCGGTAGTGAGCGTACGACGCGTGCATACATGTGTGTGTGTGAGTCTCGTTGTGCTGCACAGCACGTGACATGGCTTGTTGTTGTTGTAGGGGTGAGCTGCAACGACGTGTGTGTGTGTACGTGTATGCATGCATGCGCGCGATGCGTGGCATGCGTCAGTTGTCGCTCGATGCGGCGCTCATCGAGAACTACCAGAAGGAGGTGCAGTCGTACCAGATACGCAACAACAACTCGCTGCAGCTGCGCGCCTTCTTGTTCAACGAGTCTGGCATGTACACAAATGACGGCAGGCGTCTGCCTGGGACGGTGACAAAGGACAGCATCGACACGACACACATGCGCCGCGTCGGCCGTGGGGCGAGTGGTGAGGTGTACTTTGCGCGGCTCAGGGACAGCGGGGCGCCGGTGGCGCTGAAGCGCATTCCCATCTCGTCCAAGGCACACCGTGATGAGGTCGACCGCGAGCTGCAGTTCTTCAGCTCGCTGGGCGACTGCGAGTTTGTGATGACAAACTATGGCGCCTTCTGGGACCCCGATGACGGCGCCATTGTCATACCAATGGAGTGGATGGCGTACTCGGTGAATGAGCTCAGTCAGTTCTGGGACGGCCTCGAGGAGAGCGTGCTGCGCGACGTCCTCTTCCAGGTCGTCAGTGGTCTCGTGTACTTGCACGACGTCAAGCGTGTCATACACCGCGACCTCAAGCCGAGCAATCTGCTCATACGCGAAGACGGCGTCGTCAAGATTGCCGATTTTGGCGTGTCGAAGCTTGTGCAGACGCTCGACGTGTCGTCGACGTATGTCGGCACCATGTACTTCATGGCCCCAGAGCGGCTGGAGCAGTGCGCGTACGGCTTCAACAGCGACGTCTGGTCACTCGGCCTTACTGCGATTGCGACGGTGACGGGACGCAACCCGTGGGCGCCGCCCGAGGAGATGAACCTGTTCCAGCTGCTGAGCAAGATTGCCGGCGACACGACACCGTCGCTGCCGGAGCGACCGCGGTATTCGGCCGAGGCGCGCGATTTTGTGCAGCAGTGCCTCATACGCGACCCCGAGCAGCGGCCGAACAGTGCGGACATACTGCGTCACGCCTTCTTCGCCGGCGTCACGGTGCAGAGTGCGGTGGCAAATGTCAAGCTCGCAGTCGAGCACATGACACGTCTGATCAACAGCGATGCAAAGAAGAGCAAGCTGACACTGCGCTCGCAAGACGCGCTTGACAAGGAAGTTCACGCGCAGCTCGACCGCCTCGTGTCGGAGCCGACGCGTACGTGACGTCCAACACACACACACACACAATATAATACATATGCATACACACATACACACGAACGTACACACATTCATTGTATCTTGCACATGCGCTACACACGAACACACACACACACACACACACACACACACACATATGCACACACATATGCACATACATGCTCGTCAGCTCGTGTGCTGCCTTGTTGTGTGCTTGCGTCTGTCACGCTCGCTTTTGTGCTGTGTATGTGTATGTGTGCGTGTGTGTGTGTGTGTGTGTGTGTGTGTTTGTTTGTTTTCTGTGGATACACATCGGCACGTGCACATTGCCTGTTTTGCTTCTTTGTTTTGTGTGTACATGTGACAACAACAACACGGACGCAGTTGTGTGTGTGTTTTTGTGTGCTAGTGTAGCGTCAACATGTCCTTTGTCGAGGTGAATGAGGCGTGCCCGCACGCGTGGGATGAGGCGGCGCTTATGCGGCCACGCAGTGGCAGCACGATTGTGCATCGCGATGAATGCGCCTACTGCTGCCGCACATGTCGCCATGGCGAGGGTGTGTATGTGTGCATGGCGTGCTACACGGGCGTGTGCGCCGAGCACCTTGACAAGCACATGGCCTTGCAGCCCGCGCATGCCATGTACACGCGCATCAAAGAGCTGCCACCACCGTCGCAAGCCACGGACGGGGGCGATGGCGACGGCAAGTCGACGGACGGCGTGCCGGCGGCGGTGGTGCGCGATGCGTACTATGTGGCGGCTGTACGGCCAAAAGTCTATGACACGTATACGTGCTGTGCGTCGTGCCACGTCCGCTTCGCACGCGTGCCGGAGCTGGCCGAGGCGGTGTATGAGGCTGTGGTGCACGCACCTGTGCCAGGCGCCGTGGATGCGGGCGGCAAAGAGGGTCATGGCGGCCAGGAGGGCGGCTATGTGCAGCGGCCCATCTGCCCGCACCTCGTGTCACTCGAGCAGCTGCCCAGCCCGTACGCGGCGCGCGGGCGCCCGCCGACGTCGGACGACGTGTGCGACGAGCCGGGCTGCGGTTGCACGCTGAACAACTGGATGTGTGTGACGTGTGGTGCGATTGGCTGCCCGCGCGCCGAGGCCGGCGGCCGCGCACATGCCGTTGCGCACTACCACACCACGCAGCACCCGTGCGTCGTCAAGCTCGGCACGGTGACGTCGGCGGGCGCGGACTTTTACTGCTACGAGTGCGACGACGACGTCGCCGATGGCTACTTTGAGGCACACATGCGTCACTTTGGCATCGACGTCGCGACGGCGACCAAGACGGCGAAGACGATGGGCGAGCTCGCGTACGACTACTCGACACAGTTTGACTTCAACAAGATCACGGAGGCAGGCAGCGAGTTGCGCCTCGCCTACGGGCCTGGTCGCACCGGCATGCGCAACATTGGTAACAGCTGCTACCTGGCCTCGGTGGTGCAGTGCCTCATCGCCTTGCCAGCGTTCCAGCGCGCCTTTTACGCGCACCACAGGTGCGCGCACCAGCAGCAGTGCCTCAGCGACCCGTACGCGTGCCGGCACTGTCAGACGGAGCGCATCGCCGCGGGCCTACTGTCGGGCGAGTTTAGTCAGCCACCTGCCGAGGACAAGCACACGCAACGCCACCACCACGACGCAAACAACAGCAACGCGACTGTCGCCGCCGCGGCCACCGCCACACCACCACCGACAACAACGCCGACAAGGATGGGCGCGTGCGAGACGGACGCGTATGAGCTGAATGGTGTGTCGCCGCGGCAGTTCAAGACGGTGTATGCGCAGCAGCACATTGACTTTGCGACGGGTGCGCAGCAAGACGCGCACGAGTATATGTTGTACCTACTCGAGGAGATGCGTCGTTACGTTGCTGTGTCGGTAACGCGCAGCGACGCGGTGGATGCAGCAACTGCCATGCAGCAGCAGCAGCCGCTGCTGCACCCGTCGCAAGTATGCGAGCTTGCAACCGAGCACCGCGTGCGCTGCGTGCGCTGCGGCAGCGTCAACTACCACTACGACAAGGAGTATTGCGTGTCGCTGACTATACCCACCGACTGCCTCGACGCCGCAGCAACAGCAGCCGCCACCGCGGCAGCAGCAGCAGCAACGACAGCAGCCACCGCAGATGCGGTACACACGAGCAGCAACGACGACAAGACGGCAGGCGGCGAGGCGGCGGCGGCGGCGGCGGCGTCGCGGCCGCGTGTGTCGCTCGACGCGTGTCTGCAGGCAACGTTTGGCCTCAGCACGATTGACTGTCAGTGTGAGGCGTGCGGGCAGGCGTCGACGTACGAGAGCACAACACGACTCGCCAGCTTCCCGGACGTGCTCGTGCTGAGTGTGCGCCGCGCCACTTTTGACCTGCAGACGCTCTCGGCGAAGAAGCTCGATGTGTACGTGGACGTGCCCGAGGAGGTCGACTTGACCGCATACGCTGGCCACGGCCAGCAGCCCGGTGAGGTGCTCATGCGCGCCCAGCCGCATCATCGCGCAAGTGCAAGTGGCGACAGCAGCGCAACGGCACAGCACAAGGCACAGCGGCGGCCACGCGAAGTTGACGAGGTGGCGGTCGCGACGCTGCTGAGCATGGGTGTTGACGCGGCGGTGGCGCGGTATGCGCTGCAGCAGACGGACATGAACGTCGAGCGCGCCATTGACTACATCTTTAGTCACCCCGACATTGAGCGCGAGGCTGCTGCTGCTGCTGCTGCAAACGACGACCGTCGTGATGACGACGCGACGGCGACGACGGCGAGCGGTGGCGCGTCGACAACAGCCGCCGCCGTCGCTGTGACAACTCCTGTTGCGGCAACGACGACGTCGTTGCGCGGCGCGACTGACGGCGCACCGCGCTATCGGCTTGTGAGCATGATCAGTCACATGGGGGCGAGTGCAAAGTCGGGCCACTATGTGTGTCACCTGCGCGACCGCGACACGGGCGCGTGGCTGCTCGTCAATGACGAGAAGGTTGGCTACTCGCACGAGCCACCCTTCTCAATGGCATCCATCTACTTTTTCGAGCGCTGCGCGTCGTAGGAATGTGTGTGCGCGCAATACGTGCAGCTCAGTACAACACTGACGAGCAAAACGCGTGTGTGTGTGTGTGTGTGTGTGTGAGCAAAAAACATAAGTAAACAGGCAATTGTATGTGTGCATGTGTGTATGCGTACACGACGTAGTCGAGTAGAGAAGGTGTGAGTATAACGAGTAGATTGTGTGTGTGCGTTTGTGTATGTGTGTGCATGTATGTCATGTACATGTGCATGTGTGTTTGTTTGCACGCTCATGTTGCTGTGCCCATGTTGCCGCTTTGCAGTTGCCGTGCACACATTGCAACGACGACGAGGACAGCGTAGCGTACAGCTAGCGGGCAAACGTATCTTGTGTCTTTTTCTTTGTGTACGTGTTTGTCTCTCTGTGTGTGTGCGTACTTGTGTGTGTGTGTACACGTGTGTGCGCGCATTACAGCGACGCCGTATACCCACAGTCACATTGCGAGCACGTCGACGCGTCCACTGCGTTGGTGGTGGTCTACAACGTGTACAAGCAGCAGCAGCAAGAGTAACGTATATACATACAACAGCAGTACTTTGCCATTGTAGACTAGCACATACACAAATACATACATACACAAATACACAAATACACAAATACATATATACATATATATACATACACACATATATATCTACCTACCTGTCTTTGCATATCTGCGTACATACTGTACATACATATCGTGTAGCCTCTCTCTGCGCAAGAACGTGGTGCGTGTGCGCCGGGTACGTGAGCAGTGCATGTGTTATCGGCAGCCGTACACAACTAGCACGTCAACGCCGCCGTTGTACACGCAAGCATACACGTGCGACATGGCAGTGGTGCAGACACTGCTGCAGCAGCAGCAACCGCACCCGCAGCTGCAGCCACACCAGCAACAAGCAGCAACGACGCGAGGCATGCCACTCACGGGCTTTGTCATGAGCAGGGCCCCTGGCAGCGGCGGCGACGGTGCTGTGTATCTGTTGCCCTCGACCACGACAGCGGCGACAACAGCCACGACAGCGGGCGGTGCAATCGGCGTAGGCGGCATGTCAGCGACGATGATGCCAACACCGCCGCTGTGTTTGCCACCCGCCGCCCTGAACAACGTTGCTGCGGAGCTGACGGCGGTGCGAGTAATGGGCATGCAAAGTCGGCAGCCCATGAGCGTCAGCGACGGTAATGGCAGTGGTGGCTTGTCGCTGTCGTGCACGCCGGCGCGTCCTGCCTTTGTGCAGCCTGCGCCTTCGACGACGACGACGACGACCGCGGCGGCGATGTCGACGGGCGAGTACACGGCGTACAGCGGCCGCGTCACCGTCGGCCACCCACGCGTGCCACCGTCACTCTCGCTCTGCGCCACCGCACCACCGCCGCAACCACCAGCAGCAGCAGCAACGGCGACAACAACTACGGGCACAGGCACCATTGGTGTCTCGGCACGACCGACGGTCAGTGCCGTGCGCCTGCTGGCGCCGACGATGTGTGCGACGACACTGGGCAGCTGCAACAACAACAACAACGGCTGTGGCACTGCGGGTGGCAGCGGCCAGGGGCTGGCTACACATACGCCACAACCAGCCCCGACAACGACCGCGTCACACTTCTTTGCTGCACACACCATGAACAGCGGCGACAGTGGCGCAGTGCACGCCGCACTGCTGACGCCAACGCCAACAACGCATCACAACGGCAGCGTCGCCGTCGTGGCGCCGTACACGTCGTCGACGAAGCTTGACGACTCGCCGACGAGCATGTGCTCGACGGTGCTCTGCACGCACCCGAGCACGCCGTTTGCGCCGCACATGAGCGTGAGCGGGCAGTCGTCGGGCACGGGTAGCACCGTAGCCGCCGCGTCCATGACGGGCAGGGGCGGTGGTGGTGCGGCTACGACAATGACGACCGTGTCGACGCCAACGGCGGCAACCAACGCTGACCCGAGTGCGACGACGGCGACGTTTGCCAAGTCGCCGTTTGGTGCGTCGTCCATCACACTCTACCCGGTCGACCCGAGCATGCTGCTGCCCTTTGCCAATGGCGCATCGTTCCTGGCGATACCATCGAGCATGGCCAATGCATCGTTTCTGACGCTGACGACCGCAAATGCCGCACCCGCCGCACCGCCGTCACAAACAACGACAGCAGCAACAACAACAAACACAACCACGGCTACAGCAGCTGCTGCGACAGCACCTACAACATCGCTCGCAATGCCAATGACAAGCAACATGACAACAACAACAGCCCCTGTCGCGTCATCGCTGCCGCCACACGCAGCGTCAGCACCAGCTGCAGCGATGATGCCAACGACGATGGTGCACGTTGACACACACAGTGACGCGGCGGGGCAGATGACGTTGGCGGCGCTGCAGCGCAACTTGACAACGCACTATGGCACACACGCCGTCTACGTCAGTCAGCCCAACACCCCCGCACCTGCGACCGCCCTCCTGACAACGATGTCGCCGTCGATGTACGACGCGGCGGCACCAACGACACGCGCCCACGTCACGGCCATGACGCCCACCATGGTGCCCGCGTCGGCGCTCCACTTTGCGCCCGTATTTGCCAAGGGACAGCCACAGCAACAACAGCCGCAACAGTTGCGTTATGCACAGCTGCAGCCTCAGACGCAGCAAGCATCACAGCCAGCAGGGCAGCAGCTGCCGCTGCTTGGCGTGCGCGGGTTTGTTGCCCCACCGCCTGTGGGCTATCGCCACGTACCGCACACGACGCTGATCACGAGTGTGCCACCACTTGCGCTGCCGCTTGTTCGCCCCGGCCGCGTGCCTGCGATGGTGCTCTGTTGACCTGCACATACACGCGCACAAGTAATGCTCGCACACACGCGCGCACACACACGCACATACATACACGCATTTACGTCAGTGACCTTTCTTGTGCAGTGTGTGCGAGTGTGTGCGTGTGTGTTGACAATGACCTCATTGTCGCCATGTGCGCCCTCGACTCTTCTCACTCGCTCTCGCTCGTTTTGTCACTTTTCCTTTGCCGCTCACTCTCACACACACATTTTCTCTCTCTCACACACATACACAAACAAACGCTCTCGCTGTTCACCATACACACACACACACACCTGACACACACACACATGCACATGCACACTGAGCTGGCGGTGTGCCTGTTATTTGTCCTCTTTGTGTGTCGCTTTCGCCCTCCTCTCTCGTTCTCTCTCTCTCCCACTCAACCTCTTGCTACCGCTCCCTCTTTCTAGCGTGTTTCTTTCGTCGCACCCATGCACTCGTCATCACACTCACCAGCTCACTTTTGTATTGTCGGTACTCTGTGCTAACACGCATTTTGTTGCGCCTCGCGCTCTACACATTGTTGTGTGTGTGTGTGTGTGTGCCAACCCTCCCTCTCCCTCGGTGTCTGGCTCTCGTTACAACACACATATATATGTAAATATATATGTGTGTGTGTGTATGTGTGTATGTGTGTGTGTGTGTGTGTTTGTCTAACGCTGCAATGTATATACACGCCGCGTTGTGCTGTTTTCACAGTTGTCACTGCCCCACATCGCCTCTTCGCCTGCCTAGGCAAAACAAAAGACGCACGCTGACACACAGACGCTTGTGTGTGTGCATGTATGCGTGCATGTCTTCGTGTTTGCTTGTATGCCAATATGCATTTGCGTACACTTGTATGTGTATGTGTGTGTGTGTTTTGTGCATTCCCGTGTCTCGTGTGCTCGCCGCGCCCTACATTATGCTAGCCCTTCTCGTCGTCCTGCATATGTGTGTGTGTGTATGTGCCTGACCCTGTAGGCATGTGTACATGCATGTCTGCATAATATGTTGTGTACCTTTCTGTATCGTCAACATCATGTATGTATGTATGTATGTATGTATGCGTGTGTGTATATGTGCGTGTGTGTGTGCGTGTTAGCACGTCGTGCTGTTGTATATTACGCTACCTATCATCAAAGGTATGCTGCGTAGTTGTCGTTGCGTTCGTGGCGTCAACTGTTGTACAGCGTCACCGTGCACACTCGTGCCGACTCGGCGTCGTTGCAAGTGCTACGTGTTTGTGTTGCACAGTATACACAAACGCACACACAATCACACGCACACACGCGCACGCGCACACAGCCGACACTGATTAGCACGTTGAGGATGCGATGTATGTACATGCACACGCCAATACGTAAAAGTTGACAGTTTCGTATACACACGCTAACACATACACGTACGCACACACACACACACACACACACACACACACACACACACACACACACAGTCGCATATTTGTCCTGCCCGTTGTTTTTGTCACTACCCTTTTGTCGCCGTGTACATGGTCGTGCTGCAGCCCTCTCCTCCTACACACTCGCACACACACACACATCTCTCTCTGTCTCTCTCACAGCCAGTTTGCTTCTCGCATTGTATTCGTTGTTGTTTAGTCTTGTAGCGTAGCTTTACATGTGTGTCTGCGTGCATGTGTGTGTCTGTCTGTGTTTTTTTTGTATATGTGTGTGTGCATGTGTGTATGTTGCAAAACGCTGCAAATGCGTTGCGTACATGTGTATGCACAACATGTATGTGCATGTGCACTGTCTCTTTCGGCACATGACATCAAAACATAACAAGGTAGCGGTGTTGCGCGTCAGCGCTTCGGCACGTGAGTGTGTATACGTAGAAGTATGCATGTATGTGTCTTTGTGTGTGTTTTCGTGTGTCAAGATGCGCGTAGGTGCATGTCATGTTGCTGCATGCGTGTCGGTGTGCGTCGTAAGCTTGTATATGTGAGCGTGTACACGTGTGTGTCTGTGTGTCATTGTCGTTGCTTACTATTTCCCTCGTTCTATACGACATGTAGTATGTGCCCTGCCATACTTGTGCAGCGCACCCGTTTCTCTCTTTTTGTTTACGTCTCTGCTTTGCCTCACCAAGACGACGCCAATCATGTGCATAAGTGCGTGTGTGTATGTATACACAAGCAACACGTGTGCATAGAAGACGACACGGATGCACAAGGTTGTGTGCACTACAAATCTATACAGTCGAGTGCATGCATCTATCTGCCTCACTTTCTCTCTTGCGTGTGTCTGTGCGTGCGTGTGTGTGTGTGTGTGTGTGTGTGTTTGTACTATGCTCCTGCTCCCCTCCCCCTGCCTTGCATTTGCTTCCCTGTTCAGTTGACATCGCACGAAGTCGTGCTACGCTGTACACATGTCCTGCTGCACGTCCTCGTTGTTGCCGTCACCACGTAGTCGTTGTCACTGTTGCACGCAAACAGCGACACACACCACACACACACACACACACCACACCACACACACATACACACACGAGTATACTAGACCCGTCTGCTTGTATGTTTGTATGTTTATCTGTGTGTCTTCCACATACTTACGTGCATTAGCGGTGCAAGTAGCGGTGGCAGTCAGAGTACAGCGAGTAGCATAACTATGCGCACACACACACACACACACACACATGGGTGCTGACACACTTGTATGTGTTTGTGTGTGTATAGGCGCGTTATGCACGCAGCCTCATCTTCCTGTTCCGTTGTTGCGTTTGCGCATGCGCTAAGTGTGCGCTACAGCACAAACGAAGTATGTGTGCATGTTTGTGCATGCATGCTTGTGACACAAGTCACAAATGCACATACACACAAAACAAACGCATGTAGACGAACATGCAAAGCAAGACGTGCACAAATGTACATATCTATACGTACACGTACACGATATGCATATGCACATGTATGCATGCACTCCTTGCCAGTCACGCACCACACCCACCCACCCACACACACATTCACACTCGTACGCACGCATTCACACACTCACACGTACACTCACACACACACACATACACACACACACGCGCTTTGTTGCCTGAGTTTGCTTTGTCCTCGGCTGTTCACACGTTGTCGTTGCTGCAGTTGTTGTGACTGCGTGCATATGCACGAGCACACGTGCACCTTTTTACATATGCATGTATGCATACGTGTGAGTGCATGTACCTATGTATGTATATATTTGTATGTATGGAAGTGTATATATATGTATGTGTGTGTGGTTGTTATATGTATCAGCAGTGTGATACTTGACCATGGTGATGCGCATGTTTGCCTGTGTAAGTGATGTGTTGCCGCATGTATACATTGTGTGCGTGCTGCTATTGCCATCCTCGTCGTTGTTGTAGTGCGTGTGTGTAGTCTTTGTACATCGATAGCGGTCTGTACGCGTCACGTGCGTACGTTTCTTTGCTACCATACATATAGATACACACAGACACACAGACACACAGACACACACATACACACAAGTATATACGCGTGACGCGTGACAGCTGCTGCTGCTACTCTCTATCTCGTGTGTTTGTGTGTGTTTGTGTGTGCATAACGTGTCGTGATGGCTATGTGGCTGTGGGTGACGCTCGCCGCGGCGGCGCTCGAGGCTGGCTCGTTTGTGCTGCTGTACCTCCGCCTGCTGCCTGTGTCGCTCATGCGGCTTGCGTTCACCGTCAGTGTTGCCGTGTGCGTTATTGCGAGCTCGCTGGGCGTGCGCGTGCTGCAGCTACTGTCACACGTCTTGCACATTGTGCCAGCGCATCGTTGTGACATGCTCACACGTCGACTGTGCGCATTCACACTTGGCACGATGCTGCGACCTGGCTTGTTGCACGTTCGCTTTGTGCGCGTCCCTGGCTCGCTGTCGTGGGACGACGTCACTACGCCACATGCGTTTTGCATGTCGCACACGTCCTTCTTTGACACGCTGCTGTACATGCGCTACGTGCCCTACCGCGTCATTGCGCACACGCGCACCTTTGCCAAGGCAAGCCTGTTCGACTTGCCGGTGTTTGGCACCGTCATGCACGGCTGCAACCACTTCCCTGTGTACTTTACCGAAGAGCGTGGCGACTCGTTCACGGTCGCGAAGGACAAGCAAGCCGCCGTGGCCGAGCGCGTCGAGGCGTTTCTGCGCACCGGCGGGTCCATTGCGTTCTTTCCCGAGGGCGCGATGAACCGCACCCCCGAGGTGCTGCGTGACTTTCGCCTCGGCAGCTTTCGCATGATCTTGCAGCACAAGCTACCCATCTACTATCTTGTCACGTACAACAACAGCGAGGTGTGGCACCCGTCACTGCGTGGCTTGCCAGGCTATCCAGCGGACGTGTACATGTATCTGGGAAAGTATGAATACGACGACAGCATCAGCGACGCCAGCGTCCTCGCACGCGGCTTGCGCGAGGAGATGCAACGCCAGCTGACGGCGCTGCAGCAGCTGCGTGTAGAGCGTCACTACACGCCCTGGTTTGTTGCACCACAACGCGTCACTGACAAGCGCGACTAGCGTACACACACACACACACACACACACACACACACACACACACACATACACACACACACATACACACATACACGCAATATACGTACACACGCAAAAGTACATGTAAGTGTGTACATACGAAAAAGGCAAGGACAACGCCACACATGTATGTGCGTGTGTGTGTGTGTGTGTGTGTAATATATGTAAAGACACTGTTGCTAAGCTGACACGCAGGACGCAACGTACGCACGCACACACGTACTCGCATACATGCTAGCTTTTCGTCACGGCATATACGCAAACACATGTAGAGCAATCTGTATACATGTCGTCGTGTGCGTGTGTCGCTCGCTTGCAGCCCTGTTATTTTGCGCGACGATGATTGCCTAAACATACACACACACACACGCACACACACACACGCATATACGTATACACACGCCCTACTACAACAGCCTGTCATGGTGTCCTGCCTTGTATGTGTGTGCGCGAGTGATGTCGCTTACGTGTCGTTTTTTCTTCTTCGTACTGTTGTGACTGTCGCTGTGTCTTGAGCTAGGGACTGCGATGTTGACATACATACACATGCATACAGTGTGCCATGCTCTGCTTGCTCGCTCTGTACGTACAGCACACACACACACACACACACACACACACATACATTTACATACGTTTGTGTGCGTGTGCATGACGGCGAGGAGGGCGTCGCGGCCATGTACGACGGTGAGCCACTACGTGACTCGCTCGCCAGCGACGATGACGACGGCGCCGACGGCGTGGGTGGTGGTGTGCACGAGTTGCTGCTGACGGGTGACGCAGCGCTGCACCACGTACACCGCGGCCACGACATGGACGACGGCGTTGGCGGTGATGGCGACGACGATGGCGATGGTGACGACGACGTACTGCACACGACAGCGTCATCGCGGCCCTCGTCGTCGTCGTCGTCGTGGCCACTGCTGCAGCGCCTCATTGCGGCCACCGAGACGGAGCGGCGTTGCCCTGACATACTGCCCTACCCTGCTGCACTCATCGACGGCGTCATTGCGCAGCTGGCGCGCGCACACGAGCGTGTCGCGCGCATGACACACGACGAGACACAGCATGCAGCACACGGCGAGGGTGCAGACGACGACGGCGGCGGCGGCAGTGGCAGAAGTGCCGCCGAGACGGCGATGCTGCAGCTGGGCTTGCCGCAGCACACCTCGGCGACGTCGGCGTCGTCGCTGCTGCCGTTCCGGCCCTCTGACATTTGTCAACTGAGCATGCAACGTGCGCAGTTCTTCCTCTGTGAGCTGCTGCGCTGTCGTCTGCGCAAAATTGAGGCACTGTGCATGTCCATCTACTATGAAGGACAGCAGCTCGCTACCGCGCCAGGTGGCCGTGACGGTGACGCGAACACGACGACGACAAGGACGGCCGCGACGGCAACGCGTGTGCGGCTGCCACAACGCGCACACTTGTCGCCCAATGAGTGCATCGTCGCCGATCGCCTCGCGACGGCCTCGCAGCGTGCGGTGCTGCAGGCCGGCTTGCATGCCGCGCCTGCCGAGCTGCAGTACCTGACGCCGCACCCACCCCACGCCGAGGGCGACGAGGTACTGCCACAGCCCAACGTGTTGGCGTACGTCTTCAGCCTCGCCCTCGCGGAGTTGGGTGAGGTGCAGCTGAGCGAAGGCGCCGAGCGCGTCGTGCGCGCGGGCGAGATGTTCTTGCTGCCCTACCGCACCTTTCGCCCGTACGTGCTGGCTGGTCAGGTGCGGCTGTTGTAGCGGCACGGCGCTGCATGCGTACAGGCAGAAACATAGACTGATGTTGCTGTGTGCACACACAAGTGTGCATCTGTGTGTGTACATGTTGTGTGTATGCAATGTACGTCGGCATGATGTATGCGTGTGTACATGTCATACATTGCGAGTAGCAGCACAAGGCGGGAGAGTGAGAGAGAGGCCGTGAGAAGATGGACGAGCGCGCGTCACGGCGTGCGCGTGTGGCGGCGGTGCTGTCCGCGTCCGACGATGCGCACAACACACAACGCAAGATTGCCCTGCTGAAGAAGGCCGTTGTCGCCGTCACACGACGCAAGCTCGACGTGGACGCGCAAAACGCCGCGCTGCGCGCCGAGCTGCAACACGCACAGGCAGAAGCGGCGACGGCGCGGGCAATGTGTGACACGCTGCGCAACGAGCTCGCACACATACAGCAGCAACAGCAGCAGCAGCAGCGTCACAACAATGGCAGCAGTCGTCCGTTTGGACAACAGGTGCTGAAGGGCATCACATCGCTCGTGACGGCGAGTGAGGCTGTCACGTCGCCATCACAAGCGCGCAACAACAACAACAACAGCAGCAGTAGCGGTGGTGGTGTTGCTGCCGCAGCGGCAGCCGCGTCACCGACAACAGCCGCAGCCGCTGCAGCAGCCGCGGCGTCGCCGTCACGTCGGACTGCAGCAGCAACAGCGGCAGCGCGAGGCACGAGGCGCGTGACGGCGTCGCCGTCGCCACTGCGGCTGCCCGCACCGGCGCTCGCCTCCGATGACGTGGCACGCATTGTGGCCGAAAACGAAGCGCTGCACATGCGCATCTTCAGTGCGCAGAGCGAGTGTGAAGAGGCGCGGCGCGCACACGACGCGGCCGAAGAGCGGCACCACAACGAAGTTGCAGCACTGCAGTATGAGGTGCGAACGCTGCGCGAGGCGCTTGCGAAGGTGACGGCCGCACACACGCAGCTGCAAACGCGCACACGTCAGCTTGACGCCCTCGTTGCCTTTTGTCGCTGCTCACTTGCACTGACCGTCCACGTTGTCGCCGCTGCTGCAGCGCCGACGACGTCGCTGTCGTCGTCGCCGTCGACAAGCAGCGAGCACGCACCTGTTGTGATGGCACACGTTGCCCTCGTGACACCGCCGACTGCATACGCCGTCAGTGACAGCGACGCACACGCGCGTGACGACGTGACGAGCAGCGCTGTTGCTGCCGTTGACGGCGGCAAGGGCAACGGCGAGGTGGCGACGCCGCAAGAGCACGTGACAACAACAACAGAGGCAACGGCTGCGTTGTACGCTGCTCTGCGTCGTTTGCTCGACACCACCGCCGTTGTGCTGCGGACGCTGCGTCGCGCTTGTGTGGCGGACGACGTGGTCTGCGTCACGGTAGACGAGCTGCACGCGTTGCGCGATCGTCTGCAGCAGTTGTGTGACGCGCATGACGACCAGCATGTGCGCATCGTCAGCCTGCTCGACGCCATACACGAGCAGACGCGACGAGAGCAGCAACAGCAGCAGCAAGGACGCGACGAGCAGGCAGACGCGCCGCGCGACGAGGACGGCAGCCACCACGACGCCATGCATGACTGCACTCGCGCGAGTGCAGGTGCAGATGTGCAGTGCATCACAACGCTGCATGACGAGTTGCTCGATGCGTGTTGTGCGTGGCTGGCTTTGTGGTTGACAAACGCACCGCTGCTCGCGCGCGCACTCGTCGTGTTGTGCGTGGCTGCTGCTGCTGCCACCACGACAACAACGACGACGATGGCAGCGCGCCACGCTGCCCTGACGCGGCTGCGACGACAGCTCGCGGCAGTGACGACGGCGCACGGCGAGACGCGTGCACCGCGTAGCGACGAGGACGTCTGCAACAGCGGTGCTGACGAGGATGACGACGGCAGCAGCGAGGACGACGAAGACGCGCGCTGCGCACAAGGCGCGACGAGGCAGCTGACGCGGTGCATGCACAACGCCCTCGACGGCCTCGCAGGCGTCATGATGGCGGTGCAGCTGCTCGCGCAACGCGCTCGCGCGCACGCGTGTGAGGCGACGACGCGCCACGCACCCGTGTCATCTTCGTCTTCGTTTTTGTTGCCGTCCTCGTCGTGGTGGCTGCTGTTGCTGCAGCAGCTGTGGCTGGACGGGTGTGTGGCGATGCCAGCGCTGCGCCGCCACATGGCCGTGCTTGCGCGTGCGCTCGTCGCCGTCGCACACGCGTGTGCGCCGCCGCCGCCGCCGCCGCCGCGTATGACGCGCGATGAGGAGGAGCAGCCAGAGCGGCCACAACAACACGCAGATGACAACAACAACAACACCGACAAGGACGACGGCCAGCAGAAGCGGATGCTGTATCACGCCGTGCTACACGACATGTTGCTGCAGCTTGCGGACGCGCTCGGCGCGGTGGCGATGGCGACGCTGCCGTTGTCATCGACAGCGTACGCGCACGATGGCGACGGTGACGCCGCACATGTGTGTCCGTGTTGCCACACGGCGAGTGTGTACGCAGCGACGCGTTGCGCGTTCTGCGGTAACGACACGAAGGGCAACGACGACAACACGGACATGATGACGACGATGGTGATGACAACACCGCCACGAGCTGCTGCTGCTGCTGCTGTTGTGAAGACTGCGACGACAGTGGTGGACACGGCGATGCTGCAGTCACTGCTCGACGCCCTCGCGCAGGCCGATCGCACCGCGACGTGGTACTGCGCGCGACTGCACGACGAGGTGGCCGCGCACGCGGCGGCGCGTGACGCGGCGAGCGTCGCCGACGCACAACTGCGCGAGGCGCAGGCGCAGCTCGCGGAGCAGGTCGCCGACGCCGAGCGCAGTCGCCTCGCGCTGCAGGAGCAGCTGGCGCTGCTGTCTGAGCAGATTGTGTCACAGCGCATGTGACGGGTGCTGCAGCAGCAACAGTGACGTGTGCGCGTATTGTGTGTGTGCTCGCTATTTGTTGTTGTTGTCTATAGCGACACTGCGCACACCACGTAACACAGCTGCCTGTGTGTGTGTATATGTACGTTTGTGTGTGCCATGTCATTGTTGCTCTTGTCATTTGTTGTTGCAGTCGACGTACACGACACACACACACACAGACACACACACACACACACACACACACACACACACACACACAATATGACGGGCGGCAAGTCGGTGAAGCTGCACAATGCGTATGTGCCGTGTGCGTACACGCTGCACCTGCGCGTCGACCTCGACACGTGGACGTACGAGGCAGACGAGGTGGTGACGCTGCGGCGATGCAGTGAGGTGGCATACAGCGATGAGGTGCAGTTGCACGCCGCGGCGAGCATTGTCATCGAGTCGGTCGACGGCGCCACGCTGCTCGGCCGTGACGCGGTGACGCAGACGCTGCGCCTGCGCCTGCCGCCCCCGTCACAACGCCACGGCAGCAGCGGCAGCGGTGCTGCTGCCTCGGACGAGGTGGCGGTGCGCTTCACCTTTCGTCACAGCATACAGCAGGAGCTGCGTGGCTTCTACTGCGTTCGCTACCGCCACGACGGCCGTGAGCGTCGCATGGCGTCGACGCACTTTGAGCCAACGGCGGCGCGGCTGCTGTACATCTGTCAAGATGAGCCCGCCGCACGCGCGGACTTTACCTTGTCGGTGGCGTTGCCCGACACACCGGCGTATGCGGCGTACACGGTCTTGTCGAATGCCCCGCTGCGCTGTGTGGAGCGGCGCGACGGCGGCGAGGCGTGTGCGGTTGCTGCTGGTCGTCATGGTGGCGGTGGTGCAGAGCGTGTGCACGTCTTTGACACACTCCCGCGCTGCCCACCCTACCTCACCGCGTGCATCGTCGGCGAGCTCGAGTACATTGAGGCGCGTGTGCGCAATGTGCCCGTGCGGGTGTACGCAACACCGGGCAAAGCCGCCGCGCGCGGGCAGTTTGCACTGCAGACGGTCGTCTACGCGCTGGCCTTCTTTGAGCGCCTCTTTGGCTGCCCCTTCCCACTGCCCAAGCTCGACGTCGTCGCCGTGCCGGACTTCCCAATTGGCGGGATGGAAAACTGGGGCTGCATTACGTGCGTCGAGTCGATCTTGCTTGACGAGCGTGTCGCGAGCGTGGCGGCGCGGAAGAGGGCGTCGGAGCTGCTCTGCCACGAGGTCTCGCACAACTGGTTCGGCAACCTCGTTGGCATACGCTGGTGGGAGGGGCTGTGGCTGAAGGAGGGCTTCGCGTCGTGGTGCGGCAACTATGCCACACATCTGCGCGAGCGCAGCTGGGGCAGCATGGCGGCGGCGGCGGCGCAAATATCGTCCGCGATGGACCTCGACATGCACACACACAGCCACCCCGTCGAGGTGGCCATCGCCGACCCGGCAGACATTACCCAGATCTTTGACTCGATCAGCTACGACAAGGGCATGGGCCTGGTCATCATGCTGCGCGCCTACCTCGGCCGCGCGCGCTGGCAGGCGGCGCTGGCACAGTATGTGCACACGTACGCGTACGACGCGACGACGACGCTGCAGCTGTGGCGCGCACTCGAGACGGCGACGCAGCTGCCCGTCGCGGAGGCGATGACGAGCTTTACGACGCAGATGGGGCACCCTCTGCTGCTCGTCCAGCGCGTCAGCCCGGCGGTGGTGATGCTGCGTGCGATGCCGTGCCAGCTGGCGTGCGCGCCGCCGTCGCAGGCGACGTGGTGTGTGCCGGTCGTCATCAGCTGTCTCTCACGTGACGACGACGACAACGGTGAGGGCGAGGGCAAATGCGACGAAGTGCGCAACAGCAACAACAACACGAAGGGCAACGCGGCGTGCGGGGCGGCAGTCGACGACGGGGACGATGATGGCGGCAACAAGGCAACGTCCATGACGCTCATGCTACGCGGCAGCGCAGCGCAGGCGGTGACGCTGTCGAGTGACGTGCTCGCTGCCTCGCCGTGGCTCACAGCCAACCCGCAGCGCTGCGGCTTCTACCGCTGCCGCTACGACGATGGCTTGTTTGCGCAGTGGTTGCAGCGCTACGCGACGCTGACGACGCATGACCGCCGTGGCCTCATTGCCGACACATTCGCCGCCCTGCACGCCGGCTTCGACGACGCCGCGCGGGTGGTGGCGCTGGCGCAGACGGTGCACACGCACGAGCTCGACGCCGATGTGCTCGGTGAGTTTTGCCATCACGTGCAGTGTGTGCTGCGCGCACTCGAGCCGACGGTGGCGCGTGTGCTGGGGCGGCGTCTGCTCGTGTCGTTTGTGCTGCCCATTGCCGAGGTGCAGTGCGCGCTGCGCCCGGCAACAGCGCGTGGGTTGTTGCAGCAAGCCTTCTTCATCAACACGGCCCTCGGTCTGCTGCTTGCCTATGGCGCCACCGAGCACACGGCGAGTGCGGCGGCGACGCTGCAGTCGTGGGCGCTGCGCGAGGCCAATGCCTTTTTGCAACAGCACGCGACACACGACGACAACAACGACAACAACGACACATGCGAGCGTGGCAACAGCTACGCCCGTGCCACACTGGCGCGCTGCCTGGACGTGTACATTCGCGAGAGCAACGACGCCGCCGTGGCGATCAGGAACGCGCGGCTCTACGACACCCTGCGCCGCCTCGACGGCGACGACGAGTTGTGCCGTGCGGTGGTGCACGCGCTGTGCATGAGCCCCGACGTGGCCTTTGCGTGTCACGTGGCGCAGCAATGCATGGCCGGTGATGGGGTGCGCAGCCAGTATGGCAACATTGTCTTTGACGCCCTCGCACACAACCCCTCCGTCGCACAGCACGGCGCCGACACGGCCGCCTCGACGGCGTCGCTGTCGTCGTTTGTGTGGACGTTCTTCCGCGACAACCATGACGCGATTGCGCAGCAGTGGGGCAGCGGTCAATTTCGCATACAGGCCATTGTCGCCTCGGTCGGCAGCACCCTCGCCGGCGACGAGGCGGCGCGGTCGTGGGCGCGCTTCTTTGACACCCACGCCTTGCCGAGCGCGCGGCTGGCGATTGGCCGTGCACGCGAGGACATTTGCCACCGTGGCTGGCTGAAGCAGCACGTGCAGGCAAAGCTGCTGCGTCTGCTCGTCAACAAGTAAGGTGCGCGGTGTCTTGTTGTTGTTGTTGTTGTTGTTGTGTGTGTGTGTGTGCATACGTGTATGTGAGCGTGTCAGTGCGAGCACACGATAGAGAGATGACATGTGCGTGTGTTGTGTGCATGTGTGCATGTGTGTGTGTACATGACGACGGCACGGACAACAACAAAAAAGAAGAGCAAGCCATGCGAGTGTAACGAGGTAGAGGCGAGCGTAGCGCGCACACATGCGCATACATGCATACACGTATGTATGCCTAGTGAGCAGGCGAGCAAAAAAATAGGTAGCAGCATGCACAACATGTACACTTGTGTGTGTGTGCGCGTACGTAGACAGTGACATGCCGTAACGCAAAGCACATGCCTTCTTGTTTGTGCGTACGCGTATCATTTATTGTCTTGACATATACATGTGTGTGTGTGTGTGTGTCAGCAAGCGCGCACTCGTGCTGGCCAACGAGCATGATGACAAGGCGACGCGGGCATGTGTGTGCGCATGTGTGTTTGCCGTCTGCATTGCACTACTGCACTGCCGCTTGCCTTTGCGTCTCTCTCTGTGTGTGCGTGTAGTGGTGCTGTACGTAGTCAACGTGATGCGTGCGGCGGTGTTGGGT
>JAKVQF020000754.1:0-24436 GCA_023091115.2 Trypanosomatidae sp. Fi-14 | reverse complement strand
CATGCGGACAAGACGCAGCAGAAGGCAATGTAGCAGTAACAGAACACGATGACAACGAGACGCTGCAATGTTGCTGTCACTGCTGCTGCTGCGTGCATGTGTGTGCATGCATGCGTCTTGTCTTGTATAACAATGTAGCTGTACATATATATACACACGCACACACAGAGAGACACACACACACACACACACACACACATGTCGCGTGTGCGCATACTCAACTTGCCGAATGACTGCACGGAGCAGGCGCTGAAGCAGCACATACTGCGCACCCTGCCCGCGTCAGCACCGCAGGTCGACATCACAGACGTCGCCATCATACGTCATCGCAACAACAACAGCAACAAGGTCAACCACAACAAGGCAAAGGTAGGCAGCAGCAACAACAACAGCGGCAACAGCGGCAGCAACCATGGCGGTGACGCGGTAGGACGCATACGCATGGCCTTTGTCGGCTTCACCACAGTCGCGGCGGCGCAGTTTGTTGTCCGATACTTTAACCACACATACTTCCGCAGCAGCAAGATGGTCGTAGAGGTGGCCAAGGCGGTGGGCGACGTCGGGGTGACGGCGAATGAGCGTGCGCGTAGCGCACGACACGCCCAGACGTCATCGGCAACAGCGACAACAACAATGAGTAGTAGCAGCACGAAGACGAGGACGGAGGGAGATGGCAAGGGCGCCGAGGCGACAGCGACAGCGTCAGCGAGTGCGTCACGCAAGCGTGCACGCAGCGCAGCAGACGCACACAAGACGGTAAGCAACGGTGATGCGAAGGCCGAGGACGACGATGGCAAGCGCAGCAACACGACCACCACCACTGCTGCTGCTGCTACTATGGCGCACAAGGAGCTGTTCATACGCGAGCGCGCGCGTGCGACGGCTGGGCCGTCGTGGGCCGCCGAGGTGTTGTTGCCGGAGCAGCAACAACAGCAAGAATCGACCACGACAACGTCGACGACGACACATGACAACGACAACGACGACGCACACGTCGCTGCCGTGTCATCGGCGCATCACAGCGCAAAGGCCGACAACCACGACAACAACAATGACGTCGATGACGAGGCTGTCGTGGCAGCACAGCAGCAGGCGCTCGGTGCGATGAGCGACCTTGACTTCCTTGCTACACTGAATACGTCGACAACAACAACAACAACAACAACGAGAGCACACGATGCAATGGCAACGGACGCACCTGCAGACACAAACGTCGTCAACAAGAGCGACAAGGACGACGACGACGCGCCTAGCGACGAGGTGGCGCTTGTGCGTACGTCGCGACGTGTGCGTCTGGCCGGCATACCGTACATGGCTACCGAGGAGCACGTGAAGCAGTTCGCCTCCTCGCTCGTCGGCCCCGTCGAGGCGGTGCACATTCCGTTGACGCGCGACACGCGACAGAGCAAGGGCGCCGCGTTTGTGCGCTTCGCGACCGCCGACGACGCCGAGGCCGCCCTGCAGCGCTGCCGCGGGGCGATCTTTATGGGTCGTGTGGTGCGCGTGTGTGCGGCGACCGACGACCCGTACAGCCGCCGCGTCCTCGAGCGTGATGCGCGACGCGCGACGACGGCGACAGGCGACGAGGCTGTCACGCCCACGGCGGCAATGTGCGCCGATGACGGCAACACGGGCAACACCACTGCTGCTGCTGCGGCGGGTAGTAGTCGTAGTGGTGGTGTTGGCCTTGCGGGCTCGTCGCAGTATAAGCTGCGCAAAGAGATGCAACTACGTGAGCAACAAGCGGCAGCACTGCCCTCGGCCCTGTCATCATCATCGTCTGCTGCGGCGGCGGCAGGCAAGCCGGCGGCGGTGTCATGGAACGCGATGTACGTCAACAGTCACGCGGCCGTCACGGCCGTAGCACAGCGCATGGGCGTCAGTGCCGAGGACGTGGTCAGTGTGCGCACGCGCGGGGCGGCGGTGCGTGCGGCGATTGCCGAGGCCTACCTGACCACGGAAGTGCAGCAGGTGCTCGGTGACGAGGGCGTCGACATGGGTGTGCTGCAAGACGCACAGCACAACCTGCTGCGACCGCGCAGCAACACGAGCATCTTGGTCAAGAACATACACCTGCACTCGCCCGACGAGGCGGCGCAGCTGACGCGGCTGTTTGTGCGCTACGGCACAGTCGAGTCGGTTGCTTTTCCGGCGAGTGGGGTGTTGGCGCTGTACCGCTACACACACGCGCAAGACGCGCGCATTGCGTTTGCGCGGCTGTCACTGAAGCTATTTCAGGGCAACCCGCTGTACCTCGAGTGGGCGCCCATGGGTGCGTGTGTCGACGTCGACGGCGACGGCGAGGACAACATCGACGACACGCACGCCGCTGACGAGGACAAGGACAACAAGACGGCTGCAACGGCAGACGAGGGCAGCGGTAGCAACAATAACAACAACAACAGTAGCAGCCAGGCACACACTACCACGTCGTCGTCTGACGCTGTCGTCGTCTACACACTCTTCATCACCAACATCGCCTTTGGCACCACCACCGACGCGTTTCGCCACTTCATCCTCGACGCGTGTCCGCGGCTGGCACGTGAGCCGGACAAGTACATCACCCGCCTCGTGCTCGAGGAGCAGCACGGGCGTGCGTTTCTGACCGTGTCGGACGCACGCACGTTCGCCTACTGCAAGGCGAAGCTGCACGGCCGCAGCCACGACAAGCGCGTGCTGTCGTGTGTGGCGAGCAAGCAGACGTTGCTGGCACTCGAGGCGCGTGCGCGTGTCGCCGCGGCACGACGCGACCGTGTCGAGCAGCAGCACAACAACAAGACGAAGGACACGGGCGTCGACGACGATGACGAGGACGACGACGACGATGTGCGTGCAGCGGCGACGGCGATGCACGACATGCCGTCACGCAGCAGCGGCAGCAAGGGCGACGGCGACGATGCGGACAAGGACGACTATGACGAGGCGCTGAGCAAGGCACGTGCGGTGGTCGTCGCGCAGCGGCACAACAGCCTCATCGCAAGCAGCAACAATGGCGGTGGTGGTGACGGCACGACGGCGACGGCGGCCGTTGTCCCGGCGGGTGCCGACCCGTGCAAGCTCGTCGTCAAGAATCTGCCGTTTGAGGCGACGGAGCGTGACGTGCGTGAGCTGTTCAGCGCCTTCAGTGAGCTGCGCAGTGTGCGCGTGCCACGCAAGACGCACGTGTTCAGCAGTCATCGCAGTAACAACCATCGCGGCTTTGCGTTTGTCGAGTTCATCTCACCAGCCGAGGCGGCGCGTGCGATGCGCTCGCTGCGCGCGACACACCTGTATGGCCGTCACCTCGTGCTCGAGTATGCAAAGCTGGACGCGTAGCGGCGGCTGGCAGCGGCACACGCGCGCACAACGCACACGGTGAGGTGCGAGCAGAGACGGTGGTAGTGACGTACATACGCACACACACACGCGTAAGCGTAAGCATAAGTGTGTGTGTACGCTAGCATAACTGCAACGAGTAAGCATGTTACACATAAACATATATACACATACACATGTATATGTGCACACTACACGTCATGACACATGTGCACACACAGAGCAACGTCATGCGCCTGTCATTGTATATGTGTTGTTGTTGTTGTGCTACGTATACATATACACAAACACATACCTGTACACATAAATATAGATACAGTACCCGTCATGGACAATCGTGTGGTGGCGCTCTCTGTGCTCGAGGACTTGGCACACTTTCCGCTGTCACCGCAGCCTTTTGGCCGTCGTGCGCTGCTGACAGCTCGTCAATGTACACGCAACACACGCAACACACGCAACACGAGGACAACACAACGGACAAGCAACACGAACAAGGCCAGCGATGACGTCGCGGACGACGAGGCGGACAGCAGCAGCAGCAGCAGCAGCAAAGAAGATGAGGAAGAAGAGACCAACGAGGAGGATGACAACAACGACAGCAGCAGCAGCAGCAGCAGCGACGACGATGATGACATGGCATACGTGGCAAGCGACGCATGTGAGACGGCAGCGCAGCAGAGTGCGCGTTGTCGTGCCGTGTTGCAGCTGCCGCTGCTCTGTCAGAAGCTGGGGACGCGGTGGTCACACGCCGAGGTGGTGCCGTATCTGCTGCGCTGCGTCGAAGAAGACGACGCAACACTTGCGCTGGCTGTGGGCATTGCACTGCTCGGCCTCGTCGCACCACACAAACTGCAACAACAGCAGGCGTCCGCAGCAACAACAACAACAGCAACGCACGCAGGTGAGCGCAACGGCAGCAGCAGCAGCGGCGGTGCTGTGCACACGACAATAGACACGACAGCAGCATCGTACCTCGAGTTGCCCGTCGTGGTGCCGGTGCTGATTGCGCTGTGCAGCTGCCGAGAAGAGCGCGTGCGCGCGTTTGTGGCCGAGGTGGTGTTGCCGCATATCTTCTTTGGCGTCGCACTGCAGCCGCTCGCGCTGCTCTGTCAGCGCTGGGATGTGGCGTATGCAACGACGGGTGTGTTGTGGGGCGATGCGTGCAGTGCCGANGTGACGATGACGACGATGACAACGAAGCACACATGACGCGACGTGGCGAGGCGATGTGCGAGGCGATGCACGAGGCGCTGTGCTTCTGCACAGACGTCAGCTACGCGAGCCTCGCACGCCACAACCGTGCAGCAACAACACACGGCAGCAACAGTGACAGGGCACGCGACGCACTGACGCTGCAGACGTCTGCGTGCAGCAGTGATCACAACTACCGCGACAGCAGCAGCCTACACACACGACTGCGTCGTGGCTACGCACATCGCCACACACACGCGTGCCACACACACAACACCAACGACAATGCTGCTGCTGCTGCTGCTCCCGTCGACGACGCAAGTGTGCAAGACGTCCCCGTTTCCAGCCACACCACCAGAACAACAACAACAGCGTCAACGTCACTGCTGCACAATGCGCGACTACAGCTATACGGCGCGTCGTACGCGCGTGACGTGCACGACATGGCGACGTCGATCGATGCCAACGATGCATGTGGCGACGCGCCCGATCGCACAACGTGTCTCGCGTACGAGGCGGCAGTGATGCAGAGCATGCGTGACTGGTGCAGCAGTCTGTCCTCCGCGTCGTCGTCATCGTTGTGCAACAGCAGCGAGGCGTTGCCGCAGTCGTGGCGTGGGCGCACGCGGCAGCCACTGCGCGTGGAGGCGGCCATGTACGCCGATGACGCGGTGCGGGGTGCGGCGTTGGCGCATCGGTGGAGTGTGCTCGTGCAGCTGCTGCAGACTCTGCTGATGCGCACATCGGCGAACGGCGTGGCAGTGGCAACGCACACGATTGCGCTGCTGCTCTACGCAATCGACTGCTACCGTGCTGAGCTGCGCATGGAAGAGCAACAAGAGCAAGCACACGAGCACGAGCAAGAAAAGAAGGCATGTGTGCATCGTGATGACAGTGCGCCGCTTGCCGAGTGCAACGCGTGCACGCTGCGGTGGCGCTACCACACTGTCGTGCTGCGTCACGTTGCTCACGTCATTGCCGCGGCCACTGTTACATCGTCTCGGCAAACACAGCAGCAGCGCGCAGACAAGACAGCAACATTGCACAGTGCCCTCGCCGCGGCACAGCACACGCTGCAGCAGCTGCTGTGGCGTCATGGTCTGCTACAGCGTCGTCGTCGCCACTACCACCGCTCGTCTCGCTGCACAAACGCAACAGCAGCAACAGCAACAGCAACGTCCTTGTCCTCGGCAACGTTGCATGAGCACACGCGACAGCAGTCGTTGCTGTCGTTTGGCCGTGGTCCTGCGGCGTTGCATGTGGCACACATGAGTGTGTGTGATCTGAGCGATGCACTACGCAACGTCCTACGCGCGAGCAACAACAACAATGCGCAGGAGACGCGACAACAGCAAGAGCAACAACAGCTGCAGCAGCCACTGCTGCTGCTGCCTCGTCTTGACCGCGAGGTGCACATGACGCTGCTACATGCGCTGCCGCTCTTGCTGTCGTACGGCGCTGCATGCAACGACAGTGCTGCGTCTACTGCTGTCGTCACACTCGATGACGCAGTGTGGCTGCTGCTGACGACGTTGGTGTCGCGTCGCACTGCAGCGATGTTGTGGCTGCAAACTAACCCACAGCAGCAACAGCAAGAACAACAACAGCAATGTGCAGACGTGGGCGACCACGCAGACGATGACGACGACGATGACGACAAGAAGGATGATGACGGCGTCGTCGAGGCAGCACTCGATGCGGCGCAGCAGCTCTGTGCACGCGTGGCAGTCGCACTGCCATCTCAGCCACTGCGTCTGCTACAACCACCTCTGCTACTCCACCAGCAGCAACAACAAGAGCAGCAGCACGGCAAGGATGACGTGCTGATGACGTGGTGGCCGCACACCGCCACACGCCTGCGCTGCCTCGTGACGGGCTGTTTGTGTGCGCTGCGGCAGTGTGTGGCATGGCGGTGTGCGTGGCTGTTGTGTGCCCGTCTGCCCGCACTCGTCGCGGTGCAGTTGTATGTCGCGGTGCGTGTCGCGACGAGTGACGAGGTACACGGCCATGCTGCAAACACGATGAGCAGCAGCAGCAACAAGAGCAACAAGAGAAGCTACAACGACTGTCCTATGCATGCACACGCACATGCCGTGTATCTGGCACGCGTCGTGCTCGCTGCGCTGTCCACACGCGACGAGGACGAAAACGAAGACAACAACAGCGATGACACGTATGGTGGTGGTCATGACAACGGTGGCGGTGTGGCGACGATGCGCGCACGCGTGACGGGTGCGTTGCGCGCACGCGTGACGGGTGCGTTGCGCGCACGCGTCTGCGACGGCGACGAGTGCGAGGCCGAAGTGCGCGCAGCGGCGGTGACGGCGATGGCGCGACTGTGGCTGTGTCTGGTGCAGTACCTCATGCGTACCACACATGTACAATCGGCAACGACAGCAGCAGCGGCAGCAGGACAAGACGAAAAGCAGCAGCAACATGACAGCAACGTCAATGACGAGAGCAACACGACCAGGCTGTACGACATTGTATGCGCCATTGGCGAGCGCGTGTGTGCGTTGTGTCGTGCCGCGACAAATGACGCTGACGTGTCGGTGTGCTGCGCGGCTGTGACGGCGCTGACGACGCTGTCACGGAGTGCCGCTGCACTCGCCGCACATGTGCACACGACAACAGCGACAACAGCCCATGCCGTGTTGCTGACACAGCTGTCCATGACAACACGACAGACACTGTACGCACTCGGTGAGGGCACCGGCGCGGAGAGGGACACGGCGATACGACTGACGCTTGCGGCGCAGCTTGCACGCTTGCTTGTCTCGGGCGCGCGCGACGCGCTTGCAGACGACAACAACAACAACAACAAGAGTGACAATGACAGAGAAGATGCATTCGTCACACTGCAGCGGCGTGTGCACGTCAGCGGCAATGCATTCATGCAGTGCGTGTCGGCACTGACACAGCACATGACGTGGCGTTGTCGCGAGTGTGCTGTGCGTGTACTGTACGACACATGCTTGCGCTGTGCGCGGCCATGGTGGCGTCATGTGCATCGTGTGCAGCCAACATGTCTGTGTGCCACATGCAATGACGGCAATGACAGCAGCGTCGGCGGCGGCAGCGCTGCGTGCGTCGCGAATGTGTCGCGTCGCACACGATCGCAGCACTACGCATATGCGCTGTACATGTTCGCGCTGCACGAGCTGCTGCCCTTGTGTGTGCGTATGCTCTTTGACAAGGTGCAGTGCGTCGGCGACGCCGCCCTGCGCGCCGCCGTGCACCTGTGCACCGCACTCGACGTCGTGTGCGCACACAACAACAACAACAACAACGCGCATGCCTTCACGCGTGCCGTCTTTTGGCCTGCCGTGTGCACGCTGCACGAGCAGCGGCAGACACCGCTCTCGCATCGTGAACGCACGACGCGTCTGCGCCTGGCGGTGCGCTTGTGCGTGTCGCCGTCGCTGCAGCGGCAGCTGCTCACAGCTGCCGCGCATGACACCGTCGACACGGTGCGCATTGCCGCTGCCAAGGCACTGCGTGAGCTGCTGGTGTCGTCACGCCGCACACTGTCGAGTCGTCGTAGCAGCAGCAGCAGCAGCAGCAGCAGCGGCTACTACGACAACAGCAACAGCAGCCTGAGCTACCGTGCACGGCCCGACGACACCACAGCCACCGCGGCATACCTGACGGCGGCGACGACGACGAATGATGAGGACGGTGATGACGTGGCGGCGTCGTTGCTGTCGCTTGCGCGTACACTTGTGCAGGACAAGTCGGCCGATGTGCGCAACGAGGCGGCGCTGGCGCTGCAGTTGTGTGTATAGCTGCAACGCCAGCTGTGTGTGTGTGTCACGCTAGACATTGTATCGTCTGCAGGCAAGTTTTACGTGTGTGTGTGTATGTGTATGTGGGTGTGTGCAAACAAGGAGTGTTGTGATGCGAGTGCGATGCCGTTGGTGTGTTGCCTCTTGCATAGCTACATACTAGCGCAAAACAACAAGGTCATACACACATACACACGCACGCACGCACGCACAGGTGCGCTCCAGCATGCTGCGATGGCGTAGTGTAGTACTGCCGCAAGCAGGACTGCGTGCTGTGCAGACGGCCGGTGTGCTACGCATTGTTGCGTTGGCCGCGTCACATGTGAGGAGCAACAGTCGCAACAGTCACAGCAGTAGCTACTGCAACACGCCTCGCCGCTACATGACAACACACAGCTGCGTCAGCGCTCACGCTACGCGTTGCATGTCGCTCGTCTCGTGCAGCACAGTCACGCCGCTACCACGGTCACCAACACAGCTCGTTGCGTCAACGTCGCTGCTGCGTCGTGCCGATCGTTGTGCGTACACGCAGCCCGCCACCGTCACCGCACTCGCCACAGCGATGCGTGCGTACACGCTGTGTGGCAGTCGCCGCAGCCAGACGGGTGCACGTGCGCTCGCCGCGTCACAGCGCTACATGCATGTACGTGGCAAAGAAAACGAGCAGCCACCACACACAGACAAGGACGGCGACAAGACGACCGAGAAGGGCGACACAACAAGTAAGACGGAAGAAGAGCAGCAGCAGCAGCACGACGACAAACAGCAGCAGCAACAGCAGCAGAAGCAGCAGCAAAAGACAACGAAGAAGACACGACAGCAGACGCGCAAGCACACCTTTGCCGATCACGTGCGTGGCCTGCGTGAGGACTATGTCAAGTTTCCTGACATCTACAACAGCGCCAACGCCGTCACGTTTGTCATCTTCACCGTCTTCTGCCTCTGCAGCACCGGCAGCAACACCGAGGAGCACTGGTGGATGGAGCACTGGGCCCTCGATCATCACCTGCGACCGTACAACTGGCTGCTGCACTCGTTCTTGACCAACAATTTCTTGTCCATGACGTACGCCATGATGCTGCTGCACAGTATGTGTCACCTGGTGCTGCCGTCGATTGGCTCGCGCAACCTGCTCTTGTACGTGGGCAGCACGGCGGTGTTGTCGGGGGCGATCATGTGGCTTGGCAATCGTCTTGCCTATGGTGCGCCCGTTGACGACGTCGGCAAGATGACGACAACAACAGGCAGCAGCAGCGGCAGCAGCAGCAGCGGTAGTGCAACTGCCTCGGCGGCGGCGGCGGCCGCTCTCGACGGCGTCAGTCAGCGCCGTCGCACGGCGGAGAAGCAATTTGGTCCGTGGGATGTGGTGTCGGGGATGTTTGTGATGCAGTACCTATACTTTGGCATCACCCCCGTGCGCACACTCAACAGCTTCAGCAGTTGGATGCGCTACGCGTGTTGGGTGGGGCAGCTGTGCATCATGTACTATGACTGGCAGCCGACGTTTGTGGGGGCTGCCGTGGGGCTGGCGCTGTGCAAGGGTGTGCCGCGCTTTCGCTTTCAGCCCATGAGCAAGTAGCCTGACAAGGAGCGAGCGTGTGTGGGGCAGTAACGTACTATACACATGTATGTGTGTATGTGTGTGTGTGTGACATAACAAGTATATAAAACACTTGCGTGTGTGTGTGTGTGTGTGTGTATGCGCTAAGCGACGCGATAACGACACGTGTGTGCGTGTGCAGTGAGTACGCAATGACATGTACACACACGTTAGTGTACACACTCTCATGTGTGTATTGTCTGTGTGTGTGTGTGTCTGTGTGCTTATGCACATGTTGCATTGTGTTGTTTGCATGTGTCGGTGGTTGTGTTCTTGTACAGCGGTGGTAGTGTTGTTGTTGTTGTGTACACGACGTACGCCATGTATGAGGCTGCATACGCATGCAATGTGTGGCCAACGCTGCGTACGACACACACACACGCAACAGCAACAACAACAACGCTGCATCGCTACTGCATGACGGGTGCACGCGGCACAACGCACACACTGCTGCTGCAGGTGACGGTGCCAACGCCGTGTGCACACAGCAACCCACTCGACTATCCGCACCTGCTCGCAAACTTTTGTGCGCAGCATCGTACGATGCCACTGCCACGTGTGCATGACGGCAAGAGCAGCAGCGACGACAACAGCCGCCTCAGCAGCAGCCGTCATCGTCGTCTTGCTACGGATGCGGAGACGACAGCTGCACACAACGAGGTCGAGAATACACAACAACAGCAGCAGACGTCGTCACGTCACGACGACGGCGAGGACAAGACGCTGCCACGGACGAGCACACACAACAACAGTAGCAGCGGCAGCAGCGGCAGTAGAGCTGCGTCAGCGAGCTACAAGAGCGACGACGACGACGACGCAGACGACAATGTCACGTGGACATCGGCGGAACGCGAAGGCACACTGCCATCGTCGATTGTGCGCACAACAACGGCAACGACCGTCAGCACTGCGCGAACAACAACAGCAACGACGGCAACGGCGACGGCGAGGACTGCAGTTGCCGATGCCGTCGACGCGCTATACACACGAGGCAGCGACAGCGACGATGACGATGATGATGCGCGTGATGTGCGTGACGCTAGCTTGTCACGCGCAACGTTGCTGTCACGCTACTCGTGCACGTCTACCGCGACAACCGGTGCAGCACGGCAGCGCTCGTCAACACGCGAGAGTGTCGAGCCAGCACCACGTCCTGCGTTTGTGCTCACGAGCAGGAGGGCTGTCGTCTGCGTGAACGAGATGGCTGATGACGAGGACGACACAGAAGCAGCAGCAACAGCAACAACAGTGACGACGACGACGTTGCGCAGTGACGTTGACACGACAGCAGACGCGGCACTCTCGCAGCCGCCGTCACGTCGTCGTGGCAGTGATGTGTGTGGTGTGTCATGGGCTCCGTGTCGACGGCGTGGTGCTGATGATCAGTGTGCTCGTCAGCGTAGCGATTGTACGCATCGCAGCAGCAGCAGCAGCTCTACTGCGCACAACAACAATAACAACACGACGTCCTTCTCGTCGTCGTCGCTGTCGCAGCATCGTCGTGTGACGGTCGCTCTGCGCTTCAGTGAGGAGTCGACGACGTCGACGCGGTCACCGGCTGCGGCAACGGCAACAGCAGCCATGTCGTCGTCAACGCCAACACGCTGCAGCCACGACGCGTGATGTATGTACGACAAACACAGAGAAGGCAAGCATGTGTGTGTGCATTGTGTATGTGTGCGTGTGTGTGTATGTGTGTGCCCTTGTACATGAGCGTCCTTGTGTTGCTTGCCATGCACTTGCAAGACACGCACACGTCTGTGTGTGTGTGTCTGTGTAGCGACGACAGTATGCGTAGTCGCAAACGTGTTGTACGCGACGTGTCGCCATCGTCAAGCAGCAGCAGCAGCAGCAGCAGCACTCATGACGACAGCAGCAACAGCAACGAAAGCAATGGCAACATCGCCTCACCTCATTCGTCTGCACACGATGACACGGACAGTAGCTCGAGCGAGGCCGATGTGATTGCGCAGCCGCACAGCGCCCGTCACGTACACGTGCACGATGAGGCAGACGAGAGCAACAAAGACAACACGAACGCTGTCGTGTGCACTGTTGCCGCTCGTGCACACGACGACGGCGATGACAAGGATGACGAGGACACGGACACGGATGTGATGCACATATACATCAATGGCTACCGTACAGCGATTTCGCGCAATGCGCCGTATGTGACACCGCGAACGTTGTTTGCGCACATGTGCAACAGCAGCCGCCACAACCACCATACGAACAGCGGCGATGGTGGTGGGGGGCCAGTGCTGCTGCTCGATTGTGGTGTGGCTGACGACACGACGACAACAACGACAACAGCAGTTGTCAGCCGCAACGACGACGACGACGACGACAACAAGGCGAGTGGCAGCAGCAGCAGCGGCGACGCCGGCAACGACGGCGGCAATGACGACGATGACGACGATGACGCGGCGGCGGCGTGTGCGTCACGGAGTCAGTTGCAGGCGCGCCTGTCGCAGCTGCTGCACGCACGCGTCGCGGCGGTGCGCGAGCGTGACGCGGCACGCAAGCGACGACAACGCCATCTGCAACGTCGTCGACGCGAACGACTGCAGGCGCGACGAGGCCAACGACGACGTGCAAAGTTGGCAGCCGCCGCACGCAGCGCACGTGCAGCCGCCTCCTCGGCATCATCATCGTTGTTGTCATCGACGACGACCGTTGCAGGTGACGACGACGACGACAAGGACGACGATGACGACGAGGCGGTGCGTGTGTGCAGCGAGCGCGTGGCCGCGCTGACGCGACGCATACGCGCCGTGCGGCGTCGTGTACACGCACACGCGACAGCGCACGCACACGACGCAACGATGACGACGACGACGAGTGCAGACGCGGACGCACACGACGCCGGCAGCAGTAGCAGCAGCAGCAGCAACAACAACAACAATGCGAAGAGCGAGGATGCTAACAGTGCGGTAGCTGCGACAGCTGCTGCTGCTGCACGATGCACGTGCGGCTGTGCACTCTGTCGTCGCGCACACGCACGTGACAGCAGCGTGTCGTGTGGTGTGCTGCTCTTGCCGTCAGTGACGACGGGACAAGTGCGTGTACACGCACACCATCGCTACCAGACGGTGTGCTTTGTAGGCGAGCAGCTCATGTTGTACGCCGCACAGCTGCAGCGCACACACACGGCCACGTCACAACAGGTGGCAGGTAAACATAACAACAGCAACAATAACAACAACAGTAATGACAAGGACAACATTGGCAACAACAACAACAACAACAACAACAACAACGAGGACAATGGCAATGGCAAGAGCAAGACGTCGCACGTGCCTGTACACATTGAGCTCGCAAGCATGCTGCACTATCTGCGCACGCACCCCGACAAGCGCGTCGACGACTACTATGCCCTGCCAACGGAGGAGGCAGCGCTGCTGCACACACACACACGTCATGCGCACAGGGCAGCCGACACGACACTGTAATGAGATGCAATGAAGTACGAGTAATGCAGTGCAACAACACAGCACGCGTGTATGTGTGTGTGTGTGTGTGTATGTGTCTGTGTGTGTGTGTGTGTGTGTGTGTGTGTGTTGCTGTCAAGTGCGTGTGCGCGCTTGTCGTTTGCACAGTACACGCGTAGCAGAACATGGCTGCGACGGTAAACAACAAGACCAACAGCAACAGCAGTGCTGTCACACGCGACACTGCGTTACCCGCTGCGTCGTCACACGCAAACACAACGCCATTGTCATCATCATCGTCGGCTGATGTTGTTGCTGTTGCCGCATCACCACCATCACCACCAGCACCAGCACCAGCAGCCATGGTGTCACTCAGCCGCTACAGCTCCTACGCCTACCCTGGCCCATCGGCTCGTCAGCCCAACTACATTGTCGAGCACGCCGCCCCCGCGATGCTGTGTCTGCTGCGTAGGGCAGATCCGCGTCCGTACACGCCACTGCCACCGGAGCTGGTGCTGCGCGCGGCCCACCCGCTCGACTACACACTACGCACCTCACCACACATATCGCATCAGGCCGTCCTCGACTTCTACCGCGTTGCGGACGGCCACTATGGGGTGCAGCGTGAGCAGCCACCGCACACGCTGGGGCTGCGCGCACGTGGTGCGGTGCATCACGCTCGCGCTGCCGCCCACGGCGCACGCGCACCGCAATACAATGACAGCTACGGCGGTAGCAGCAGCAGCAGCAGCGGTGGTGGTGGCAGTAGTAGTAGTCGTGCAGAGGTGCAGCGCGATGTGGTGGCGGTGGTGGGTGGTGGTGGTGGTGGTGTGGGCGATAACAGGACTACAGTGATGCGCGAGCATGTCTTGTCCAGCGGCTCAGCAGACGACGACAACAACAACAACAAGCATGTTAGCGTCAACATTGGTGGTGGCAGCAGCTCGTTGACGACGACGACAACAACTGCAGCAACTGCATCCTCATCGTCGACAACGACAACGGCAACGCACAATGTCGACGACGCATTCACGCGCGACGTCGAACGCTACCGCCTGTCGCAGATCAAGCGCAACGCACAACACGTGGACGCGGCCCTGTACACACGCACGTGCATCTACTACAACACCAAAGAAGGCTGCCGTCGTGGTGCGAGCTGTGAGTATGTGCACATGGACCGCAATGGCCATGTCGTGCCAACGCTGCGCAGCACAACAACGGCAGTGACAGCGACAACAAGGACATCGTCGACGACGGCGGCAGCAACACCACACCACGTCAGGGACAGCAGCAGCAGTGGTGGTGGCAGCAGCATTCATACTGCTGGTGGTGGTGGTGGTACTGGATTGTAGTGTTGATGACGGTTATATATATATATATACAAGCAACACTGCATACGCTTGTAGTTGTATAAGTGTGTGCATGTGTAAGCATGTATAGTACGCTTGCACCTGTGCCATGGCTGCACTTGTTGACTGTAGTGTAGGCACGTAGAGAGTACTGTGCACAGATACACACACACACACTCACGCACACACACTTGGACGTATATACTGAAGGGTAGAGCGAGTGAACGTGAGCTACAACGAGAGAGTGTGCGAAGGAGCAATCCAGAGTTGTTGTTGTTGTCAGTGGTAGTGCACGCTGTGTTGCGCTACACAATGTCGCGTAGCGCCACCTCGCGTCGGCGATTGCTGCCTGCTTTCCTCACCGTCACCGCAACGGCGACGACGCCGCCGCCGCTGTTGCTGCTGCTGTCACTGTTGCTGTTGTTCGTGGCCACGGCACCGCTTGTCGCCGCACAAGCCAGCACCTCCGCAACGGCAACAACGGCCTACAGCTACATCCTCTTCCGCAGCGGCCGCGGCACGCCACGTGATGGGGCGAACAACACCGACAGCGGCACCGTCGACAGCGCCGGCGTGTTTTGCCGCCCCACCATTGGCGCCGTCGTCTCGCCGCGCGCGCCACAGACGCTCATCCTCGCAGACATGTGTAGCCCTGGCTCGGCGCTGCGCGTCGTGAGCGCCTACGGCGGCCTCACCACCCTCGCCGGCTCGCTGCTCGCGAGCGGCTTCGCTGACGGCAACGGCAGTGATGCTCGCTTTGGCAACACACCGAGCACGACCAACGCCAATGGCCTCGCCCTCGTCGGCGACGATGTGTACCTCGCCGACACGGTCAACAACGCGGTGCGCCGCATCACCGCCGGCGGCAGCACAACGACATTCCTCGACAGCACCGCCCGCTACGCCGATGTGCCGCTGCACCGCCCCATTGCCGTCGCCAGCTACGTTCTCACGACGCGCGTGACGGTGCTGTTCATCGCCGACACGACCAACAGTCGCATCTTGACGACGCCCGTGGACGAGGACAAGGTGCTGCTGTCGGAGCTGATGAGTGGTGTGCAGGCGTTGCAGCTGGTTGTATCGCAGTCACGGCGTACGCTGTATGCGGTGCTGAACGAGGGCAGCATCTTGGCCCGCCTGGTGGAGGCGACGGGGCAGTGGAGTCTCGGCTCGGTGACGTGCACGGGCTACATTAGCTCCCTCACGCTGAGCCGCGACGAAGGTGAGCTGTGGTACTATGGTCGGCTGAACGACGTGGCCGGTCTCTACACACTCAGCACCGACCCGGCACAGATACGACGCGATCAGGCGTGCCCGCTGACACCGACGCTGCGGCTGGTGTGGACGCAGACGGCGGGCTCGGTGCGCGGACTCGCGCCATACAGCGACAACACGGGTGGTGGTAACAGCAGTACGGACAGTGGTTATGCCATGTACGTGATCACGAGTGACGCCGTGTTTGTGCTGTCGGATCGTGAGCTGCCGTGGCCACCGTCACCGCCGACGCCCTCTTCCTCCTCCGCCTCTTCTTCCGCGTCGTCATCGCAGTCCGAGTCGTCGTCGCTGTCGTCGTCGTCGTCGTCGTCGTCATCGCCGGTGACGCCACGACAGCGTGCGGTGGCCGCCTTTCCACGCGCCGCACTGCCCAGCAATGACTCGTGCCTCATGTCGCAGCTGTATTACTGGATGCGCGTCGATGCGGCCATTGCGTTCAACACGGACGACTACTACACACAGTTTGTGCCACTGACCAGCCCCGATGCGCGCATTGCGGGCAGCGTCAATGTGTCGACGTGGTGTGACGCCGTACACTCGCGCGTGAGCAACGACGGCACGGTGCAGATTGTCGACTATGATGGCCCACCCAATCTTGACGCCGCGCAAACGCAAAACGCCCTGAGCACGTCACCGTGGACGAACACGTACGCATTCCTGGCAAGCCTGCGCGCACGCGGTTGGCCACTGGAGCCGGTGTGCTTTTACAACTGCACAAGCAGCTGCGACACCTTCTCCGCGCGCACCAACGCGTGCCCGACGACGCCGCTGCGCGGCCGCACGTGCGATGGGCTGTGCAAGGGCGCCATTGCGTCGTCGGTGACGCTGGGCGTGACGGGCGTGGTGCTGCTCATCCTTGCCGCCGTCAGTCCTGCGGCGCTGCTCTCGGCGATCATCATGGTGCCTGTCATCTAGACGTGTGTGTGTGTGTGTGTGTGTGTGTAGACGGTAGAGCAAAGGCAACGTACAATGCCCGCGCGTGCATCTGTAAGGCGGAAGGGTAGTGGCTGTCGCGGTGGACAAGGAGCGACACGTGAGCGCAACACGTGACGCACATGCTCATAGTGTCGGGCTGTGTATGTATATATAAAAATGTGTACAAGTATACATGTGTATGTGTGCGTGTGTGTGTGTGTGTGTGTACGTGTGAATGTTTATGCACACAACGTGCACATGTGTGTATGTGTGTGTGTTTGTTTGACGACTATGGTGTGTATCTTGACAACACTGACGCGACTGCACACACACACACACACACAACGTAGCCACGTGATCTTGTGCCTCGCCTGCAGTGTTGGCGCATTCGCATCGCTCTTGTGTATTTGTGTTTATGTGTGCTGTGTGGTGAGGCAGGCATGCACTCACACGATCGCACACGCGCCGCACCTCGTCGAGGTGTGCCGTGGGGTGTTGCCATGTGTATAAACCAGCTGCGGCCAAGGACGATGACGAAGACGATGGCGGCACTCGTCGCCGTCGTCGTCGTCGTTGTGTGCGCGACAGATGTGGTGCACGCGGCGATCATGACGCTGGAGCGCGAGGCCCGCACGGTGGCGGGTGACCGCAATAACAATGCACCCGATGTGGATGGTCCGCCCGGCGTCAGCCGTATCAACTCTCCGTATGCGATGTGTGCCTCGTACAATGCCTCGTCGGAGGTGGTGCTTGTGGCGAGTAGCACTAGCATGCGTACACTGAATACGAGCAACAACTACCTGGGCACCTGGACCAGCTTCAATCTCAACCACACCGCGTGTGCGTGTGTGACGGTGACCAACGGCGCGGGCACACAGCGTGCAGTCTTCTACGTCGAGTGTACCAACGCGGTCGCGTTGAGGCCGCGCATAGTGCGCATCGCCGCCAACGGCACCACCACAACGTTCGATGTGTCGCTCACCGACACAAGTGCGTCACTGCACGCGATTGCGTACTACGCGAACGCACTGTATGTGGTCAGCAACACGGCGAGACTGCACCGTTGCGGTGTGAACACCAACGCCGGCGGCGACACCAGCTTCGACGTGTCCACAGAGTGTACATTGGTGTGGACGGGGGCGGACAGCACCACCGATGGCGGCGGCGCCGCGGTGGCCGTGTCAAGCGAGTACACTGTCGTGTCCACGCAAACGCAAACATACGTATTGAACACAACTGCCGGCTTGAACAGCGCCAGCGCCACACTTGGCTTGCTTCGGCCGTTTGTCGATGTGCAGTACCGCGCCCGCGAGCGCCTCTTCGTCGCGGCGAGCACGTCGGCCGTGTATTACGTGCGCATTACGCCTCCACAGAGCACCACGCCCACGGCAGACCCGAGTATCGACGTGACGCGCATCGCCGGTAGCGACAACAACAACTGCTCTACATTTGGCGGCAATGTCGATGGCGTAGGTGCGAATGCCACCTTTTGCGGCATCCAACGCCTCTACGCGCTGACCGCCGATACCATCTACGTGGCCGTCACGAATGTGCACATTGTGCGCGCCCTCACACTGCCGCCGGTGCGGGTCAACACCACCCTCTCGCGACCACCCTGGCCCGTCGGCTTTGTCAACGAGTCCCTCATCATGCCACGCGTGTACGCGAGTGCGACGGCGGAGCTGAATGAGCGGCTCGGCATTGACATGGCCACAACACTCAGCGAGGCACAGGCACACATCAACACCTCGGCGACGACGATTGTCAACGACGTCACTGACGACGACAAGGACGACGACAAGGACGGGCGGTGGCGTACCTTTATCCAGGTGACGGTGCCACAGCGCAGCTTCGACACGAGCACGACGCCGGCGACGATCGCCAACTCCACATTCACGAAGACGCGCGAGGTGGTGGACGGGTACTATAACTTGACCGATGTGGCGTTGTATGGTGATCGCAATGTGCTGCCGCTGTGCAACAGCACACGAATGCGCGTGCTGGAGCAGCAAACCGCCACGTGGACGCGCGCCGTCCTCGCGTACCAACACATCTACCTCGCCCCACTGACGATCTTGCCATCCTCCTCCTCATCGCCGGCGGCCAGCAGCAGCAGCAACAACAGCGGCAACGTCACACGCGTAAAGCTGCTGCTGCCCGTGACGTTTGGCGCGCGAGAGGTGAACTACAGCGACAGCACAGGTGTCATCACTGTTGCTGGGCGCAACGCCACCACCGACACCCTCCTCGACGCGGCCAACTACTCGGCTTTTCTTGTCCGCACCATCACCGCAAGCTACGACGCCAACCACACATACAATCTCACATTCCACGGCGCGCAGGTGAATTTTGACGCACTCAGTGCCTCACAGCAGCAGGAGCTGCGCTGGCGTGTCTATGACGTGGCCACGGCGCGGCTGAAGTGGTGTGAGCAGCAAGCGAACAACAGCGGTGGTGGTGGTGGTACAGATGCGTCGTCGTCGTCGTCGTCGTCGTCGTCGGTGGTGCCAGGCTGCACTCCTACACCTGGCATCACAAACATGACGCGGGTGCTGTTGCTCGGCACGGCCGAGCCCGACTACGTGTTCGGCTTCTTTGTGCCAGAGGGTCTGCACTACCGCTTTGATCTACAGCGCTGTCTCGGTAGCATCGACTGGTCATCGATCATTGACTGGGCCAACAACCGCACCGCACCACTGCCGCACGGCGCACGCGGCTGCGACACGGGCTGCATCGTCGGCGTCGCCGTGGCCGCCGCGGTGCTGGCTGCGCTTCTTGTCGTTGTTGCGGTGGTGTTGTTGTCGAAGCGGCGTCGTTTGGCGGTCGTCCTCGCACCACCACCACAACACGCGTCGTCGTCGTCCTTGTCATCGTCGTCGCTGGTGGGGAGGGCGGCGGTGGTGAAGGAGCCAGAGTTCGCCAGCACCGTCGACACGGAAGAGATGTCGCACAATCCGCTGCGTGTGCCGTGGTAGCGACGGCGTGGCGACAGAGCATGTGTATATGTGTATACTTCTGTGTGTGTGTGTGTGTGTGTGTGTGTGTGTGTGTATGCTGGTGTATTTATGTGTATGTATGTACGTGAGAATAACAGGTCGTGGCATCTGCCCGTGCGCGCACGCAGATGTGTTCGAGTCACGGTAGAGTTGTACGCGCACAGTCGCGCGTGTGTGGGTGGGTGGGTGTGCGGGTAGCCGTGTGCCTGGGGTGGTTGTAGAGAACAACACAACGAGCAAGAAGAGCGACACACACATTGTGTGCCGCCACGTTCGTGTATACATATATATATATGTGTGTGTGTGTGTGTGTGACTGCGCCGCCGTTGCGACGTGTGTGATGTTAGAAGTGTGAAGTAAAGACGTCAGCGTACACTTGTCGAGTGATGTGTGTTGCGTGTATGCTGTATGGTGTATCTGTATAGTATGTACATGTTTGTGTGCATACTGCCATTGTTGTCGTCGCTGTCATGTGCATGTGTGTGTGCGTGTGTGTGTGTGTGTGTGTATGTTTGTGCTTCATGCACGTGTCGCATGCTCTTGTTTTTTGTTGTTGTTGCTGTGCTTGTGTGTGTGTGTAAAGATTACACGTGTGACGTTGCCGTGTTTGCGGCCATGTCATTGTTTGCTGGACTCGGTGTGTCGCTGCTTTCTGGCCTCGTCGCGGGCTACGCAGCGACGGCGGCGTCGGAGCTGACAACGCGTCCGCTTGCGAAGGTAGACGCCCGTGCCACATCGCTGTCACTGCCGTCGTCACCGCTACACGACGACCAACACGCCACCGTCACGCACATCGCGACGCGGCACGACGCACAGGTGCAGGTGGACGCGCTGCGCAATGTGGGCGGTGTCGCTGTCGTCATGACGCAACGCCCAGACGACGAGCTGGCGCCGTATGACATTGTGCTGCCACCACGCGCCGTCACATCGCAGCAGCAGCAGCAGCAATCGTCACCGCAACAGCCATCGGCGAGGGCAATGACAACTGCGGCAGATGTGCACGACGTGTCACTGTGGGCTCGCTTTGCACAGCAGTGCCGCGATGCGGCCGTGCACGGTCTGCCCTCCTCTGAGCACGTCCGCTGCTACGGCAGCTACCTGGCTGGCCTAAACTATGAGCGTCGCATCCCCAGCTGGGTGCTCGAGCGCATCGACGGCACGCAGCTGCGGCGACATGGCCGGCGAGTATACAAGACAACAACAAACAGCAGCAACAGCAGCAGCAGCAGCAGCAGTGCAGACGACAGCGAGGCTGAGGTGACAGCGACACCACCGTCACCCCCTCATGACACGGACACGCACACGACAAGCAAGCAGCACGCGCAGCCGACGGCGACGAGCGCGTCGCGTCGCCGCAGTGCCTTCTACGCTGACACCACCGTCCCGGAGCTCTTCCGCGTACAGCCGAGTGACTACGCAACACGCGGCCTCAGTCGCGGCCATCTCGCCGCCGCACAGCTGCACACCAACACACAAGACGACCTCGACGCGACGTTCAACATGAGCGCGAATATTGTGCCACAGGACATGACGGTCAACGCGCTCGACTGGGCCCGCCTCGAGCACCTCACACGCCGCCTGAGCGAGGAGCTGAGCGGTGTACAGCAGCTGCAGCAGCAACAACAACAACAAACACACACGAAGAGCAGCAGTAGCGGCAGCAGCGGGAACAACAAGAGCGACAGCAGGGCGGCTCGGGGACGTTTGTACGTCGTCTCGGGTCCTGTTTTTCTGCCGCGGTGGGTGTGTCCGTCGCTGCGTCGCGCCGACGGCGGCACCGACCTCGAGGTGGACGTGGCGCCGTCGGCGCACATGGCACGACTGGTGGTGCAGCATGAGCTGACGGGGCCGCTGGCACAGCGCGAGCACGCGGGCATTGCAGTACCAACGCATCTGTACAAGGTGCTGCTGGCCGAGTACGACGATGACGTGGCGAGTGACAAGCAGACACAACAACAGCAGCAGCAGCAGCACCGACAGCAGGAGGGGCAGTCGTCATCGTCGTCGCGCTACACCCTCGCGGCCTTCCTGATGCCAAACACGCCCATTGCCGACGAGCAGCCACTGACCGCCTATCAGGTGCCGGTGACGCGCATCGAGCAGGCCACAGGCCTGCGCTTCTTTCCGCGCTTGCCTACACACACACTGCCTGACTTGTGCGCCACACACACGTGTGACGCGGCGTCGCCCGAGTATGTCAAGGACTATCGCCACGTAGCCCGTCTGCGACGTGCACAGAGCATTGCCGAGCTGAACCGCGCCTATGCTGCGATCAAGGGCAGCGTCATGGCGGACGGCGGCGCCGTGAGCAAGCGCGTCGTTCGTGAACACGAGCGCCGTCGCGAGGAGCTTGCCGCGATGGCGGTGCGTCCATTCGAGGAGGCATAGTACCACGTAGAGGCAAGGTAGAGCAAAGAGGGAGAGAGGGGAGTGGGGGTGGTCCGCGCACGCATGTGCGTGTTTGCTAATTGACGTAGATCGCATCATTGCCATGGCCGTTGACCAGTGTGACATGGCACGAAGGTTACGCGAGGAGGAGGGTGGCGGGGGACGTGTGTGTGTGCGTGTGTGTGTGCGTCTGCGCACACTAGCACCTCTACATTGTTATGCCATACGGTGTCATTGTTGTCGTCACTATCGCGATGTGTGTGTGTGTCGTTGTTGTCAACATCATTGTTTCGATTTGTGCACTTGTGTTTTGCAGTATGTGTAACACAAGGCCAGTACACGGCAACTCTGCGCGTTTTCTGTGCATGTGTGTATAGACCACGAGCGTGCTCGTCCACTTGCACACCACCAGCTTGCCTTTGACACTCATACACACACACTCACAGTGTTACACAGACACATACGCAAGCACGCCATCATGTGGGTCGATGCCGCCATGCCAGCGATTGCCGAGGCGCAGCTGCTGCGCGACCACACACACGTGTTTCTCATGAACGCCACAGAGCTTTTGCGCCGCATGGGCGCCGTGCGTGACGCCTTCGCGGCCGTCGCGTCGCCGCACTTGCGCCTGCTGCACACCTTCGCCGTCAAGGCGAATCCGCTGCAGGCTGTCCTCGACGTGGCCGTGCGCGACGCCGGCTTTGGTCTCGAGACGGCCAGCATCGGTGAGTTTGCACTCGCCGAGCGGGTGTGTGCTGCACATGCGTTGCCGCACAGCCGCATCGTGTTTGACTCACCAGCCAAGACGATTGACGAGCTCGCACACGCCATTCAGTTGTCGTGTTACTTGAACGTTGACAACTTTGACGAGCTCGAGCGCATCGTTGCGCTGGCGCGTGGGACCTGGTCCGCTGCCATGCCGCCGCTGCCCGTGCGTGCGACGATTGGCATACGCGTCAACCCGCAGACGGTCACGCACACTAGCAATGCGGCGCTCGCTACGGGTGGTGTCGTGAGCAAGTTTGGCGTCAGCCTGCACGATGGCGACAATGCTGACAAGATTCGCGAGTGCTATGTACGCTACCACGACGAGATCAACCTGCGCATGGTGCACGTGCACAGCGGCTCGCAAGGCCTGTCGCTTGACACGATGGTTGCCGGCGTGCAGGCGATTGTCGAGGAGATTGTGACACACCCGCGCGTGGCGGGACTTGTGACGGTCATTGACATTGGAGGTGGCATACCGGTCAATTTCACCACCGACGACGTCGAGGCGCAAGTGACACCGCAGGAGTACGTCGCCGCACTGCGGCAACGTGTGCCGGCGCTCTTCGACGTGGGCGCGCCGCCGCGGCCCGGTGGTGAGCGACTGATCATCACGGAGTTTGGTCGCAGTCTCGCGAGCAAGGCTGGGGTGTTGCTGTCACGCATCGAGTATGTAAAGATGTCGGGTGGTCGCCAGGTGGTGCTGCAACACATTGGCGCCGACCTGGCCGTGCGTACCGTGTGGCAGCCCGACAAGTGGCCGCTGCGCGTCAGCGTGTTTGACGAGCATGGCAAGCAGAGGCAATGTGACGATGGTCACGGCAAGGCAGGCGACGAGCAAGTCGCAACGCAGCCGACAACAGCGACGCAGCCACAGACAAGGTGCGCCGCGGTACTGACGGATGTTGGTGGGCCGTGCTGCAATGCGGGTTGTCACATTGCTCGCGCAGTGCCGCTGCCACGCGAGTTGCGCGCCCTGCACGACTTTGTTGTCGTCCGCGACGTGGGCGCGTACTACCACAGTTCCTTCTCGCTGTACAATTTGCGTCAGATGCCAGCGTGCTACATGTGCGAAACGGACGAGCATGACCGCGTCACGCGACTTGTGTGCGTACGCAAAGCACAAACAGTAGATGAGACGATTGCGTTATTTACATGTGACAGTGCGAAGAGTAACTAGTGCGAACGCACACGCACGCACGCACGCACGCACGCCGCGACACACACACCAACACGCTACACAAACAAAACGAGATACACGACAATACGTTCGCGATTGTTAGTGAATGAGTCAAAAAAAAGTGAGCAGGTACGTTCAGTCATCGTACAACAGGTAACGTCACAAGAAGTAACGTGCCAGCTAGCGAGCATACCGCCATCACTCCTTGTGTTTTGCAACGCCAGACATTTACACACACACACACAC
>JAKVQF020000753.1:0-24242 GCA_023091115.2 Trypanosomatidae sp. Fi-14 | reverse complement strand
CATGCATTGCTTGTCTGTACATGCCCCGCTGTGACGCGTACACACACACACACACACACACATACACACACAGAGAGACATTGCGCATGCACTTTTCGCGCGTGCGTGTGCCCGGTGTGCGGCACATTATTACGATTTGCAGTGCCAAGGGTGGTGTGGGTAAGTCGACGGCGACGGTCAACGTCGCGCTGGCGATGAAGAACCTGGGCCATAGCGTTGGTCTCGTTGACGCGGACATCACCGGGCCATCGATACCGACGATGATGGCCGTCGAGGCGTCGCAGGTGGAGACGTACCGCGTCGCCGGCAGCGACCGCTTTGCGCCGCCGATGAACTACGGCGTGAAGGTGATGAGCATGGGCCTCATTGTGCCGCCTGACGAGGCAATTGCGGTGCGTGGTCCGATGGTCGGCAAGTACATTCGCGCGCTGCTCTTCCAGACGGACTGGGACGAGCTCGATTACCTGTTTGTCGACATGCCACCCGGCACCCATGACGTGCACCTGACGGTGACGCAGGAGGTGGTGCTGACGGGTGCCGTCATTGTGTCGACGCCGCAGAAGATTGCGCTCATTGACGTGCGCCGCGGCATTGACATGTTTGCGGCCGTCAACACGCCCGTGCTCGGGCTGGTGGAGAATATGAGCTACTTTGTCTGCGACGGCTGTGACAAGCGGCACTACCTGTTTGGCCAGGGCGGCGTACGCGCCGTGGCGGACGAGCTGGGCGTGCCATTGCTCGGCGAGGTGCCCTTTATGCCACGCATCATGCATGACAGCGACCAGGGCACGCCACCGGCGCTGCGCGGTGACGCCTCCTTGCCGGCTGCGCAGCCGTACTATGCACTCGCGGAACGCATACACGCCTCGGTGCAAGAGCTGCAGCAAAAGAGTGTGGACACGGCGGCTGCAGCGCATGGCGGTAGTGCAACAACGACGGCGGCGACAAACATGGCCGCTCGTGTTCCGCCTGGCGCAGACACGGCACAGCGCAGTGGCCCCACCATCACTTTCGAGACGTAGCTTGCATGCACGCAAAAGCGTCTGCTTATATGTGTGTGTATGTGTGTGTGTGTCAGTGTAGTTGCCTCGTTATCGTTGCAATCGACGGTGACGCATTGTCTGTACATGTGTGTGCGTGTGCGTGCATATGTGTGCGTTTGCAAGTGTTGCTTGCCTGCTTGCAGTCTACACGTGTCGGCGCAGAGCACGCACGCACGCACACACATACACATATATACACGCCACAGCGTCAGCGTAATACATACACGCTACATACACTCACTACATATACACAACGTATACGATCATGTCGTCTCGCAGCAGCGTGTGGGCGTTGTGTCTGTGCGCACTGGCTGCGTTGGCGGCGACCGGCGCTGCGGCCGCCACCGACGGCGGCAGCAACACCACATCGTCGTCGGTGGCGCACGTCAAGGGCCGCTTCGGTCCGATCATTGACCGCCGCGCGGAGGTGGGCGTGACGGTGGTGCTCGTCATTGCTGGCGTGCTGCTGCTCCTCGTGTTCACCGAGTTGGGCGCGATGATGCTTGACTGGCTGCGCCGTCGTAAGGCGGCCGCGGCTATCGTCAAGCACTCCCGCGCCGTCGACGCCGATGCTGCACCACAACACACAACAAACTAGTGCAAGGCACGTACACACAAACACACGTCAGTAGCGCATACATGTGTTTGTCTGTGTGTGTGTGTGTGTGTGTAGACAGTGACAGCCAAGACACGCAACGCGACAGCAAATGCTCGTGACGCTCGTCTTGTGTGTATGTCATGCATGCCTACACACGCGCGCATGTGTGTGTATGCGCATGCTCGCCGTAAAGTGGCGACGTGCACGCACAGACACACACACTAAACACACGCGCGCAAGCTGTGTCGTGTTGTAGCGCGCGTGTGTGTGCGTGTGTATGTTTGTGCGTTGTGTACGTGGCAAACACACGTAGACAATGCAAAAGCACACACACACACACACACACACACACACACACTCACACACACATACGTGCCGATGTTGACGCTACTGTGCACTGCCGTCGTTGTGTGCTTTCTTCTCTCACACTCCCCTCTCTTCGCTACCCCCACCGCCCTCCACCCTCACCATCGCTTCATACGTCATTGTGCATGTGTTTGTGTGTGTGCGTGTATGTGTGTGTGTGTGTGTGTTTGTTGTTCTGTAGTACGTTTTATGTATGTATGTGTGTGTGTGTGTATGTATGTGTGCATGTGTTTTTCGCTCATGTAGTCGAGCAGCTAGTCGACGTAAGGCAGCGCGTGTCGTTGCACAAGTGACGTTGCTTTGTATGTGTGCGTGCATACGCGCCTACGTGTGTGTGTGTATGTGTGTGTATGCAGGTATGTTGTCTTGCTTACGTAGCCACATACACATACACATGGACGAAGTACAGTCACTGCTGCAGCGCATTGACGGCACCGCACCTTCGCAGCAGCAGGCGCAGCAGCAGCCGCCACAGCGCACCAAGCTCGTCTTCTTGTACAGTGACGAGGATGAGGACATGACGGTCGCGGACGCGACGACGGCAACAGCTAACGACGCTGCCGCGCGTGTGTGTGCCGTCGACAGCGCCCCGCTCGCCCTGCATGTCGCCGATAGCGAGCTCGTCGAGTTGCAGACGGCGGCAGAGCACCTGTCACGTCGCGACGAGCATGCCGACAATGCCACAAACAAGGAGACGAAGATGACAAGTGCGACTGGCATGCCGCTGCCTGACATGCCGTCCTTGCCGTTTGTCGAGGACACGACACCGACGCCGCTGCCGCCGCGTATGCGCACTGTGCGCGTCGCGGCGGGCGGCCTCGTCGCACAGCCGCCACCGCGCTGGCGTCGTCACTTGACGGTGCACGAGGTCACGCAGACACCGCTGCCGCGTCGTGTGCGCTTCGACAAGGACGACGACGACGATGGCGGTGACGAGAAGGAGGCGAGAGTGGCAGCAGGCGACGACGGTGATGTTGCGCGCAGCAACAAGACGGATGCAGCAGACGACGAGGTGCTGCAGCCTGTCGTGTCGTCCGACGGTGTCGTGCGCGCCGTGACGAGCAGTGGCGGCTACTGCCTGACGGTCGACGAGAGCGAGCTGCTCGATGAGCACGCTGTCAGTGGTGACGCCGATGATGATGACGGCGGCGGCAAGCAGCATGACAACGACGATGACAATGGACAACGACAAGACGATGATGACGAGGACGACGAAGAAGAGGCCGAGGAGGACGAGGAGGCCGAGGAGGCGCTTGACGAGGCGCTCGTCGTGGCGATTGCCGAGCAGCTGCTGCGGTGCTGCACCTCTGCCGAGCTTGACCCCGCCATTGCACGCGAAGCAGGCCGCTTCACCAGCGTCGCAACACCGCTGCTGCAGCAGCTGTACGACAAGCAGCTTGACACACACACCTTTGCCGAGCGCATCGACGCCGACCTGCGCCGCTTCTCACGCGTGTACAGGAGCGTCTACCGGCCACGCGAGGCGCCGGTGGTCATTGACGGTGTCGTCATGGACTTTTGACGCGTAGCTCACGTCAACGCGTGTGTGCGTGTGCGTGTGTGCCTGTGTGTGTCTGCAGCTAATAACAACGGAACGAGTAGGCACGGCATACAAGTAGCGTGCGTGATGCGCGCGTGTGTGTGTGCGTGTATGCAACTATACTGCTGTTTTGCTGGCTGTAGTAGGTGTAGGGGAGAGTAGTAGTCGTCAGACACACACACACACACATACAGAGGTAGTGACGCAGTCGCGTACACAGTTGCACGCCAACACACACACACACACACACACGCACGCTCACTGTACAATGCAAGCAGCAGTACAAAAGGGCAAGGGTAGCAACAACAACAACAACAACAGCAAGAACAACAGCAGCAACAACAACAAAAACAATGTTGCTGCTGCTGGAGGCAAGAATGCGGGCAAGGCAGCTGTAGCACCAGCAGCAACAGCACAGCCAGCAGTAGGAAAGAAGCAGGCGGCGGCAGCGGCAGCAGCAGCGCCGCATGCCAACAATGTCGATGGTGACAGTCATCACGTTGACCCTGCTGCAACGACGACGACGACGATGGTACGCAAGAAGGTTGTAGAGCAGCACACCGCGCCACACGGCGCGGCTGCTGCTGCCGAAGAGTCGTCGGCAGTGACAGCGACGACGACGAGTGCGGCTGCGACTAGTACAGACAAGCGTAGTGCTGCTGCTGCGGCAGCACCTGCAGCGAGCGATGCGACAGGTGACAACAAGGACAAGGTCGCTGTGGACGTGGACGAGGAGCCGCAGCCGCACTTCCCGACGCCACCGCCGGTGGATTGGTCGGACAGTCGGCTGCCGTCGCTCTTTGGCTGCCACAACACGGCCGCCATGGCGACCTCGAGCGCCATCCCGCTGCACACCGCCTGGGAGTTGTACGCGGACGACCACAGCGGCCCCAATGGCCTCGCGGGCGGTGCAGCGGGTGGTGGCATGGGTGGTGGTGGTGGTGGTGCGTCGATGCATGGCATGGGGCTGGCGCCACCGTCCCTGTCGGGCGGCGCCTCACTCAGCTTCGACGCGGTGCACATCACGACGGTGGCCGATGTACAGAGGTTTTGGCGCGTGTGGCGGTACGTGACGCCGCCGTCGGCGTGCCCGATTCCGTACACGTACTCGTGGTTTCGCAAAGACATCAAGCCCGAGTGGGAGCACGCGCGCAACAAGAAGGGTGGGACGATGGTGCTCGTCGTGTTTGACCGCGACCGGCCTGGGCTGAATGACAAGCAAGCCCTCGACGACGCCTTCATGGCAACGCTGCTCGGCGCCATTGGCGAGAGCTTTGCCGAGAGCACGACGACGCTGAATGGCGTCATGCTGAAGCTGCGGCCAAACAAGCCGGTGACGCTGCACGTGTGGACGGCGCACTCGGAGTCGGGCAAGCTGAAGGCGTTCGCGAATAGCCTGCGCGCGACGCTGAGCAAGGTGCTCGGCGCCAAGGCACTGCAGAAGATTGAGTACTTCTCGCACCATCAGAACAACCAGAGCCACGGTGCCATGGGCTCACTCGCCGCACGCATGAAGCCAAAGCCGAAGACGACGCCCGACTACACCTTCTGAGCAGCAACAGCAGGAACGACACACACACACACACACACACACTGTCACATACACTGTCTCTCTCTGTGGTGTGTGTATGTATGTGTGTATGTGTATTTGTGTGTGTGTATATGTGTGCACGCAAAGTAAGACTAAGCAAGTGGCATGTGTGTGTGTATGCATAGCCTGACACATGACCGCATGTCAGCGCGCACACACACATGTGCGTCTGCGCACGACGAGTACGTAACTGCACCGCTGTATATGTATGTATGTGTGCGTGTATATGTGTAAGACAATCTGTACAGTGTGTGTGTGTTTGTGTATGTGTGGCGCTCGTCGTGTCAGAGTAAGCACACACATACACACACATGCACGTGTACAAGTACAGCTGTGTGTGTGTGTGTAGGCAGAGGTAACGAGCGCAGTGCTCCGTAAACGACATGTACTACACACCCACACACCCACACACATATACATACATACGTGCGTCAGCATGCAGACACGCACACACACAATCTGGCAAGCACGTTTACGCGCCTGTACGTGTGACTGCGTGTGTGCGCGTGTGTGTGTTTGTTGTGCACAATCAGTGTTATACGTGTAAGTTGTATGTGTGTGTGTGTATGCCTGCGTGCCTCGTCGTTTGTGTGTGCACGTCTGCGCGTCTGTCACTTGTGCTTGCGCTTGGCTTGTGTGCAGTGTTTGTTAGTGGCCTTTGCTCTGTGTGTGTGTATACATACACGTATAGAGTGCACCATGGCGGCGTCAAGCGACGAGATGCGGCGCATGCTCGAGAGCGTGCGAAAAGTCATACGCGCACGCACCATTGACCCCACCGCTGCAACAGCCACAACAAGGACGACAGCAGCGAGAGCGGCCGGGCACGACACACGCAGCGTGGCGACGACGTCCATGTCACCACCACCGTCGTCGTCCTCGTTGGGTGCTGGCCCTGCCGTGCTGGTGCGCAGCGCACAGAACAGTGCCGCACTGAACGCGCGCGACAACGAGGGCGAGTTTGCGCGCTACTACCACCGTCTGCTGCTCAGCTTCGTCGAGGACAAGACCAAGTACGAGCTCGAGCTGCCCAACCTCGGCGGCTTCGACCGCCTCGTCGTGCACGCCCTCGCGGAGCAGTGCAACTTGTCACACCAGTCCGTCGGCGAGGGCGCACAGCGTGTGCTGCGGCTGAAGAAGGACGTGCTCTTCTTTCATCAGCCCGAGGCGGCACGCCACGTTGACCTCGACGCACTCATGGCCCGCCTGACGAGCAAGGAGTCAAAGTATCACTTGCGACGTGTGCGCGGCGTCGATGCGGCGGCGCTGCCGGTCGGCGAGGTGGGCTCGTACGCTGACGAGGACGCCGCGCGCAAGGTTGCGCGGCTGCGTCGGGCGACGGACGAGTACCGCCACGCGACGGAGATGGGCTATACGCAGGAGGAGCTGATGGCTGCTGAGCGTGGCGGTGGGGGCGGTTGTGACAATGACGGCGGTGGCGACGAAGGCGAGCGTGATGCACAGACGATGCTGCGCGTGGAGGATGTGCTGCGACGCCGACGCGACGACGATGACGACGGCGACGGCGACACGACACGGACGAAGCGTGAGGGTGATGCACACAAGCGACTCGCTGCCGCTGCCACCACAGCGACAGCGGCAGCAGCGGGCGTGACGATGAACACGGTGTATGACGAGGTGTGTCGTGCGTGTGGCACGCGTGCACGCGTCAACGGTGACGTGCGCACGTGGACGTGCAGCAAGTATTGCGCGACGTGTCTGCGGCAGACGATCTGGACGCTGCTCGAGGTGGCCACGACGGGCAAAGACGGCGGCAGTGGTGACAAGAGCAAAGCAACAGCAGCCGCAACAGCAGCAACGACAGTAACGACGACGACACGTGCGAAGCGTGCACGCGACACGGGCGACGACGAGACGGTCGAGGATGCGCTGCTGCCCGCACCCTCGCGACACCGCCTGCCCGAGGAGATTGACAAGGACGACGACCACGACGACGAGGACGAGCGCATCACCGTCGACGACGCTGTCGAGATGGCGGCGATGAACGACTTTAGTATTGACGACATGAACTGGATACGGCGCTTTGCTACGCTGCACGCGGCCAATCTGCAACGTCACCTCGTCTTTTGCATTGACTTTGCTGACCTGGCCGAGCTGCACATTTTTCGTCGCTATGAACAGCAGCAACAGCAGCAACAGCGGCGCCTGCGTCCGCGCATCGAGGCGCACCGTCGCAACGACAGCAACAAGGACAAGGACAAGGACGACGGCGAGCTGCCCGTTTGCTATGTTGTGGTGACCGAGTCAACGACGCTGCACACGCGCGTGACGGCGCTGCTACAGCGCGTCATTGCCGACGCCTTTCGTGCCAGCGTCGCCGCGCACGCAGAGGACGCGGATGATGCAACAGCAGCAGCGGCAGACACGCGCAAGGGTGCAGACGACGACGACGCGGTGCTGCGCCGCGCTGCTGGGCACGTCGCCATTGCATTTCGCAACGTCTCCGTGTACGGCGTCGAGTGCACGGCGGTGTGTCAGCTACGCGCGTACGCACCTGCAGCAACAACGACGACGATGATGCAAGCAGACGACAGCGACAGCGGTGTGGTGCAGCAGTCACATCTGCGCATCGACGCAGCCGCCTTGCATGGCTTGCAACGTCACTATGGTCTGCGTCACTGCGCCATTGCCCATACGCTCGACGAGGCACTGCAACACCTCGGCGTTGCGACTTTGTCGTCGTCGTTGGCGTTGTAGACACACACACACAGACAAGTGCGTGTGTGTGTGTGTCTGCGTACAGTGTGTAAGATGCGTACCTGTAAAGTCGAGGCATGGTGCGCGCAAGAGATGCGTGTAGATGCGCAAATGTACGGTTGCTACTGCTGTCATTGTGTTGTTATTGCTCTTGTTGTTGCTCTTGTCTCTTGCATACAACGTACACACACAGAGGCGCAAGCAGCGGTGCATGCTGCGACGTCATTGTGTGTGGTGTGTTGACGGCAGCGGCAGCCGTCTGCTCGCCGTGTTGCGTGTACGCGGTACGACACGTGCGTGCGCTACACATGTCGTTCCCGCTAGTGCCGCTGCCGCTGCTGCTACTACGAATGCAGCAGCAAGAGCAATGCACGCAGACGCACACACGCACATGGCGGCTGTGCCAATGGCGCCACAGCGCGTGCATGGCAGCAAGGACGACGTCAGCGACGACAAGAGTCACGACAAGTCGCCTGTGCCGCAGGCGACCGACAGCGTACGCGAGGCACTGCTGCGCGACCACGTTGTGCACCCCTTCACCGGCAAGCTGCTCAGCGTGCACGCACCTCTGTACGCCGAGCTCGTCCAGCTTGGCTTTCAGCGCAGCACACACAATCGTCTGCAGCTGCAGTGGAACGTGCAGGCGTACATGGAGCGCTACTACAAGATCATGCAGCAGCTGCAGCAGCGCCGCGGTAGCACACACGAGCTAGCCGACGGCGACGGCGACAAGAACAGCGACGACAATAGCAACAAGGACAGCGCGACGGACATGACGACGCGCGTGCTCGACGTCATGCTGCGCACCTTTGAGCGCCACGACGCACCTCGCTGGCGTGTGCAGCTGGCGCGACTGCTGCGGCGGCCAGACGCTGCCACGGCGGTGACGGAGGCGCTGACGCAGCGTTACGCACAGCTCGTGCAGGCGTACATGCCGCCCAAGCTGGACGCTAGTCCCGACACCACCCTTGCCGACGCGATGCTGACCGTAGACCAGCAGCACGCCGTGCAGATTGCGCTGCGTGGCTACAGCATGTACATTGGCGGCCGTGCCGGGACAGGCAAGACGGTGCTGCTGAAGGCGCTGTTTCATCGTCTGTCGCAGATGGGACTGCGTGTGGCGATGACGGCGACGACGGGCGTGGCGGCGGTGCAGCTGGGCGGGTGCACATTCCACCACGCCTTTGCGGTGCCCTTTGACGACGTCACCGGCCAACCGTGCGATGCACAGCTGCGACGACGGCAGCGACGGCGACGACAACAAGAGCAGCAGCAAGAGCAGCAACAACAAGAACAAGTAACGATGCCAATGACCACCACGACGGTTGCCGCCGTCGCGCACATGCCAACGACGCGGTGGGACGCGAATGCGCTGCGCGCCGTCGACGTGGTCGTGCTTGACGAGGTGTCGCTGCTCAGTGCGCAGGCGCTCGACGCCTTTGACGCCGAGGCGCAGCTCGCGCGGCTGGACACGTCGCCGTTTGGTGGCATTCAACTCATCGCGTGTGGGGACTTTATGCAGCTGTCGAACAATGTCGAGGCCGATGTGCTGCCGGCCTACCGCAGCCACTGCTTCGCCCACCTCGTTGCGGTGCGCCTGGTGACGCCGATGCGACACACGAGCAACGACGCCCTGCTGCACATGCTCGACGAACTGCGCCATGGCCGCTACCAGGCGAGCACGATGGCCGCGCTTGACCGGCCGCTGCCGCCGCAGACGACACACGTCACGTACATCTTTCCACGCCGTCGCGAGGCGTACGCGCTGAACCGCGACAAGCTTGCCGAGCTGCAGACGGCCGCCGAGACGTTTGTGCCACAGCGCGGACCGCTGCGACTGATGGGGACGTTTACGTCCTCGGCCGTGCTCGAGCTGCCGTGCGAGTTGGCCAGTGGTGGTGGCGGCGGTGGCTGTAGTCTGGCTGCCGGCACTCGTGCACGCGTTGTGGCGGCGGTGCGTGCGGCACTGGCGCAGCACCTGCCCAGCCTCATCTCGGCACGCGCGCAACGCAAAGGTGACGACAAGGACAAGGAGAAGGACAAGAAGAACAAAGACAACAGCGACGACAACAGCGATGACGAGGACGAGGACGAGGACGAGGATGCGGTGCGTGTGCTGCCTGACCACGACTGTGTCGTCATGCCTGTGCGCAACCCTCACCTCGTCGTGCCGTCGTTTGGTCACGACGACAGCAACAACAACAGCAACGAGAGCAGCGACGGTGACGACAACAGCAACGCCGACGATCGTCACACGCAGCTTGTGTTTGTGCGTTTGCGCTTTGCCGACGCGCAGCGGCTGAGGAGTGGCAGGAGCGCGACAATGACGACGACGGCGGAGCAGCAGCAGCAGCAGCAGCAAGCGACGCCGTGCACTCTGAGTGCCGCCACTCTGTCCGAGGAGCTCGACGAGGCACGGTGGACGACGGTCGCGCAGACGGCGGCGGCGCGGCTGGGCGCGCGACTGCGCACGATGTTGCGCAGCGAGCCACAAGGCTGCATTCCGCTCGCCGTGACCATGTCGCTCGCGGACATGAGCGACAGTGACACGGTCGATTGCATGGCGCCGCTGCCGCTGAAGCTTGGCTGCCGTGTCATGATCACGCGCAACTTATCGCGCACCGTCTCGAATGGCAGCGTCGGCGTCGTCGAGAGCTTCGACACCCCCGAGTCGCATCTGATGCCGCGGCGGACCGACATGTCACGGCGGGGGGTGCTGTACAGTCGACACGTGCAGCCGCAGCGCGCGTTTGCGCGGCTGCCGGTGGTGCGACTGCTCAGCGGCGAGGTGCTGCAGATACCACCGCTAACGGTCGCGGTGGGTGGGACGGCGCAGACGTACTATTATGGTCACGAGGTGTACACGCTGCCGCTGCAGCTCGGCTACGCCTTCACGGTGCACAAGGTGCAGGGCCTGACGCTGCACGGCACCGTCGTCGTCGACTGCGCACACTTCTTTCCGTGTCCGCACCTGATCTACGTGGCCTGCTCGCGTGTGCGCAGCCTTGACCAGCTCATTGTACGCAACATCACCGCGGACATGGTAACTGTCGACAAGGACGCCCTCGCCTTCTCGGAGCAGGTCCGCGAAGCGCGCGATCCGTGTACGCTCGTGGCGCGCCACGACGTCGCGCGGGCCGCGTGGACGCGGCGTGTTGCGCCACGCATACTGCAGCTGCAGCAGTAGCGACGAGTCAGAGCACAGAACAACAGCGCAGCACACCAGCCGAGTGGCAGAGAGTGAGTGTATGTGTGTAGGTGGGTGGGTTGGTCTGCTACGTGTTCATCTGCTCTGCTGCTGTGCAGAAGTGCGCAAGTGCAAGACGGTGCCGACACGAGCACATGCAGCACTGTGTCTGTCTCTATATGTATGTGTGTACGCACGTGCCTGCCTGTTGTTGTGTGGTGTAGGCGCGCGTGTATGCTATACATGACATACACGACGTAACCGCCCTGTACGTGCCAACATATACATATATATACACACTAGCACACACTCACGCATACGTACAAACACACACATACACACATACATCTATACACACACAGTAGTCTATATATTTGTAGGCAGACAGCCACACAGTCACCTCGACACACGCGCGCGTGCGCAGTGTCGTCATGACCTCCGCCGAGGCACTACGCCGCGAAGGCAATGAGCACGCGGTGCACAATCGTCTCGAGCGCGCGGTGAGCTGCTTCCGTGCCGCCATTGACCTCTTCCGCCGTGAGCGGGTGCACACGCGCGACTCGGTCGACGAGTTTGTGCAAAGCGCCGGCAACTTGTGTGCGCTGTACCACAAGCAAGGCGAGCGTGACATGTGTGTGGCTACGGCGCTCGAGTCGTTGGCGACGTATGCTTTTGTGCCGAAGGCGTATGCAGCGATTGGCATGTGCATCATGGACAGCATCGCCGAACAGCAGCGTGCACGCGAGCAGGAGCTGATGATGCTGTCACAACAACAACAACAACAACAGCAACAGCAGCAACAACGTAGCAACAGCGGTGAGCGCGTCGTCGTCGATGAAGACGAGGAGCATCATCATCATCATGCACCGCAGCAGCAGGCGTCGTTGTCGACGACGGCGTCATCCGCTCCACCACCACCACCACCCACGTCCGCAGCACAACAACAACAGTTGCAGCAACTCATGGCAGAGACGATGCGCGCCGATCCGCTTCGCTTCGTTACCAAGATTGCCGACATGGTGTGCAGCGTCGACGAGGCGCACTTGTGTCTTTGTCGTGCCGTGTTGCTCTCGCGCAACGCGTTGCAGTCGATGTTGGGCAGCTACGTCGAGGCGGCGGTGCGGCTGATTAGTGACGAGGTGCTGTCCGCTGCGCCCACGCTCGAGCGCAGTGTTGGCGCCGCTGCTGCGGCAAACGCGGCAGACGCGGACGCGGCGCTCGCGTGCTTGTGCCCGCTCGAGTCGTCGCTGTCGTATGTGCCCACGCCCACGCTTGCCACCGCACTTGCGGCGCTGCTGACGCGGCACGCACGCGACACGGCAACGGCGGCGTGCATGGCTTCGTCAACGGCCACGTTGTGCGGTGACGCGCAGCAGCAGCAGCAGCAGCTGTTGCTGCAGCAACTGCGCCATGCGTCGTCTGCGCGACCGCGCCTGTCGTGGCGCCGCCTTGCCGGCGGCGACGACGGCGACGGCGACGATGACAGCCGCCACCACAGCTGCAACGTGTGTAGTGACAGCGACGACGAGGACGAGGAGGCTGCAGCGACAACACGGACGACGCTGTATGGCAGCACACAGCGTGTAGCAACGACGACATGTGCGCCACTGCCGCCGCGACGGCGACAGCGCACATCGCCCATGGCGACTGCGACGGCAGCCGCCGCAGCAGCACGCACCATTACTGCCACTGCCAGTGACGTCGCCATGGCGACGGCGTGCGCACTGCGATGGCGCAAGCAGTGCATTGTGCAGTCAACGGCGCAGTGGAGGCGGTGGTGTGGGGCGGCGGCGCCGTGCGATTTTGCCTTGTCGGGTGTGGCCGTGGCTGTGCGTGTCTGTCACAGCGAACGTGGCGGGGTGCCGCGGGGCGTGACGCTGGTGCGCGCGGCTGCCGTGCCTTTTGCCCTTAGCTCGTGGCTGCACACGACGACGACGGCCGCAACGGCGCCGTCACGAAGCCGCCGCCGGCGCGACGGCGCAGCAGAGGACGACAATGACGACGACGACGTCAGTATGTACAGCTATCCGTACAGCAGCATCAGCAGTAGTAGTAGCAATGCAGCAGCAGCTGCAGCATTGCGCTGTCCGCTACCGACACGCTGTGTTGCTTGTGGCCATGACATGGAGGGTGCGTTGTTGCTGTTGCACAGCCGCACGCACACGTGCGCGGTGTGTGGTGCCATAACATACTGCTCAGCGACGTGTGCAGCCGCCTATCAGCCTCGTCATGTGCAATATGAGTGTGCGCTGTACGTAGCCTTGCGCGACGCCCTCGCACGCCTCGACGCAGCCGCGCGCAGCGCTGCAGCGGCCGCCACTGGGCACGACGGCGACGCGACTGCGACGACGACGACGACGACAGCTGCAACAGCTGCTGCCGCTGCCATGGACGTGACCGCGTCACCCTTGTCGTGCAGCAGCTGGGACGAGCAGCGTCTGCTGCGGCACACACTGCCACTGTGCATTGCTGTGTACAGCGGACTGCAGTGCCGCGCGCCGGGCTGGCAGCGCGTCGCGACGCAGCTGGCGCGTGGTGTGCAGGACAGCCTCGTCGCCCGTGTGCCACATCGTGTGCGCAACGTGCTCGAGCAGCTGGCGGCGTGTCTGCCAACTGCCACCACACGGACGCGTGACGCAGACACGCACAACAACGACAGCGAGGGCGACGACGAGGCGGCAGCGGCGACAACAACGGCCGTGTTGCCATGCACGGACGCGAACGCTGACGACGATGCGCAGGCTGCGGCGCTGCTGTCGTCGCTGTCGGCGCAGTGTGCGCCCGCGACGTTGCTGCTACGCCTGCTGCTGCTCGTGCGCCTCTACGCGAGCGAGGATGTGGAGCGCGGGGTGTGTACGCTGTACACGGAGAAGCTGCTGCTGCGGCACTCGTGTGAGGCCAACTGCTACTGGGCAGACGACCAGCACGCTATTGTGACGGCCCGCTTTGTGCACAAGGGCGAGGAGCTGACGATGGTTGTTGACGAGGCGATGCCGCAACACTGGCCATACACACTGCGACGCCGCTGGCTGCGTCAGGTGCACGGCTTCGACTGCGCCTGTGTGCGCTGTGGCCGTGAAGCGGCGATGCAGCACCTCGACGTCGAGGACGATGGCGGTGACGTGGACGACGGCGACAACAACAATGACCGCTGCAGCAGCAGCAGCAGCAGCAACAATAGCAGCAGCAGTAGTTGTCGTAGCGCTGCTGGCGTCGAAGAGGCGATGGTGAGTGGCAGCGCAGATGTGTGTGCACTGCTGCGTTGTGCCGACACGACCGACAAGCTGCTCACGGCGGTGCGACTGCGGCGACCGATACGGCCAGACGGCGAGGTGGCGTGTGCGACACAGCCGACGGCGTACTTCCATGCTCTCGTGCAACGCATACTACACAGCAATAACCACAGTAGCCGTAGCAGTAGCAGCAACGATGGCACCGCGGCCACCTTGCCCGTGTGCACGACACAACACGACACGGTCACGACGACGCAAACAACAACGACACCGACGACGGCTGCTGCTGCTGCTGCTTCCACGACGTCACCGTGTGTGTCAGCCCTCGATGGCGCCACCTCGCTGCTGTCGCGGCTGCGATGGCTGCACCAGGAGTTGCAGGCACACCTGCAGCCAACGCACTACTTGCTCGGCGATGTGCGGCAGGCACTGTACGCGGCGGCCGCCGCCGAGGGCGATGTGGGCACTGCAACGTTGCTCGGCAGCGACGGGCTGCTCTTTCACGAGAGCATGTGGGTCGGCGCGACGGCGGCGAAGCGGCGCATTGTGCGTGACATGCCCGTCATGTTCACCGTCACACGACGCAGCCGCCCACGTGCGCCGGCGCTGCCTTCGCCTCCTGGACAACAGCAGTCGCCACAGCAGCAACAACAACGCCGTCGTGGTGTTGCCATGGCCGCAGTGCCGTCGTCCTCNCACACACTCACACAGCACACAGCACACTATCACATGCACACACTTACATGTATGCAAACACGCTAAAAGACTATGTATGACAGACAAGGCGGCGTTGCACTACTACAGCAAGTGCACAAGGCAACATGCGTTGTGCAAGAGGTGAACAAACAGGCATATACACAACATGTCATCATTTACACTTGTGTATAGTTCATAATCAGTATGCAACGTGTATCCGCACAAATGTGTGTGTGTGTGTGTGTGTGTGTGTGTGTGTGTGTGTGTGTGTGTGTATTTGTGCGTTGCATTTATTAGCTTCACATACTGCTCACTTGAGTATATGACAACGCAGCAACAAACACAACATACACACATACATACACCCGTACGTGTACAGGTTAGTGCATACGTCCCGTCGTCTTCACTATACAAGCAACTGCAAACATATATATATATATATATATATATATATATGTGTGTATATTCATGTAATGCGGAAGCACACACTCGTGCACACTTCTGCTTTGTGTTTGTGCGCTGAAACGCGTAACTTGACGCACACATTTATACACACGCACATGTATACCTGCATACATATACACGTATGCAGCAAAAGCCACACACACATACATTCATGCATGCATACATACACACGAAGAGAGAGCTACTCATACACGTAGACAATGCATGCTGCTGCTGCACAGTAAAAACACCCACGCACACAAGCCATGGTAACTATGAAACAAAGGTGTGTGTGTGTGTGTGTGTATGTGTGTGTGTGTGTGTGTGTGTGTGTGTGTGTGTGTAGTCGGGTGGGTGGAAGCGGTGACATTGTTGTGCTTGTGTCGTGTTGCTACGCACTACATCGCTAGTTCCTTCTCGAGCTCGCGCAGCTGTTCTTCTTCTTCCTCTTGTTTACTCTTCTGCTTTGGCGCGGGTAGCTGTGATGTGGGCACAGGAGGTAGCGTAGGCAACGGGACGCTCTGCTGCTGCTGGGGTGCAGCCACCTCGCTGCCCGCAAGCTCAGCCTCAAGCTCCTGCAGCGCATCATCCTCGTCAACCACATCACCCGGCAGTGGCTGCTGCAGCGCGTCGCGCACCTCAGCGACTTGGTCCATCAGCTCCGTTGTGTCATTGACTACATTCTCGACTGCGTCGACGTTGACCTTCTTCGACGCGTCTCGGATGCGCTTGTTTGCCAGCATCTGCGCCTGCAACACCTTCTCATTCGTTGTTTGGTCCATGATCGTCTGCATTAGCCGCTCCATATTCGCCTGCTGGTTGACCAGGCCGTCAAGCTGCTTTTCTAGCTGCTTCTTGCGCACCGCCGCTTGCGCAGCACCTGTGCGGTTGTTCGCCCGTAAACACTTCAGTGCAACAGCTGTTTGCTCTTCAATCTTTTTCTTTAGCGCGCCTTGCCGTTGTTCAAGAAACTCAATTGTAACTTGCAGCCGCTCGAGCTCGCTGGCCGTCTTGTCACCATCCTTCGGACGCGTCGGCCGCGCTTGCTTATCGCTGCCAAACAAACGCTTGAACATTGTAGCGCACCACAAGGAACAGCCCCGACGCAACGAGTGCCACCGCCACCGACTACAGCAGTTGCAATGACAACCGTATCGGCAACAACAGCAATGACAGCGAGGACGAGTAGGCCACAACACAATCTGACGTCACCACGTCACTTGCGCACGACCACAAAACAAAATTGCTAACACACAGCATGAGGACACACATATATACATGCACACGCACATGCACAGATACACACACACATACGCACAAACATATGTACGCACACATCCTGGCGTTATGCCTGCGCAAGCAACGAGATTACGCGGCAGTGACGGTACGCCATATGCACGCATACGCGCAGCCGACGCGCTTACACACGTTCACACACGCACCACAGTGTTGCTCGTTAGTTAAGCTGTATACGCATACACACATACGCATACATATACATATATATCACTGCATACGCGTATGCACACATACAAGGAGTAAAATGTTAAGCACTGACGTACGCACACACACACACACACACACACACACAGTACGAACAAAGACGCACATCAGCGCGATGCTCTCTCTTTTCTTTGCTCACGTTCACACATGCCTTACGACATCTCGTCAGTGTGCTTACTTCGCTCCATGTAACCTTTCTTGCTGCCTCGATTACCACCACCATCATGCTAATCGCGTGTTGACATCTTCTACTCGTTGCCCATGGGACCTTGCGCTGGGTACTCGTCTTGAACAGACGCCCATGTACGTGGATTCGTGCTGCGGCATAGCTCAGCAACAACATCCGTGACGCGGTTGCACGGTACGCGCACCTGCGACGTGCTGTCGCGCTCACGCAGTGTGACCGTGCCGTCTTTGCGTCCGTCGCACGTGATTGCGAAAGGGATGCCAAGTTCGTCGATGCGGGCGTACTTTTTGCCAATGCGCACACCGCTGTCGTCGACACGCACTGACAAGCCGCGCTGCACCAGCTCGTCGCGCAGCTCATGCACGCGCGCCATCATCTCCTCCTTGACGCTAAGAGGTAGCACGGCGACTTTCTGCGGCGCAATGAGCGGCAGCAGGCTAAACACTGCCCGCTTCTCATTCGCCCCGCTTGCATCACCGCCAGCTTTGTCCTCCGCCGCGCCACCCTGCTCGTCGCGTCGCACCCAGTACGCCTGCTCGAGCAAGCAGTACAGAATGCGACCGACGCCAAAGGACGGCTCAATAACGCTCGGCACAAATGAATAGCCCGTCACACGCACATCTTTATCGTCAAATTGCACCATCTGCGCCGTGATGGTTACCTCGGTACCGGAGGAAAGCCGCACAGTTGCTCCCTTGCCAGCCGCAAAGGTCTGCCGCATCTCCTCGCACGCGTCGGGTGGGGCCATGTTAAGGTATTCGATGATTTCGCCAGCCTGCTTGCCAAATGTCTTGCCAATGACACCCTTGGCGATCTTGCGCTGCAGTTGGCGCTCAATGCGCGGCTCAGCATACTCCTCGCGTGCGCACAAGTCCTTTTTGCTTGCGCGGCTGTGCTGCGTTAGATCATATGCGGAGCGGTCAGCAATGCCTACGCACTCAATCCAGCCATACGAGCTGAGCAACTCAACATCCCAGCAGTCCTGCGCGTAGTGCGCCATCTCCGTCGCCTGGTGCTGTCGCAGACGGTAGTAGCGCACGCCAATCGCTTCTAGAAAGAGTACCACTCGGCCAATGAAGTACGCCAGCGTTTCATTGTCAATAACCTTGTCCCGCACCGCCGCGCCAATCGTCATACGCACCGGATCGCGGTTACTTGCCTGCAAGTCGCGCGGCCACGCCCACACTTCCACGTTGCTCACCCTGGCAAATTTGGGGTGCGACTTGTCATTGGGATTGACAAAATGCTCAATCTCCGCAAGCGTAAACTCACGCACGCGAATAAGTGCCGCACGTGGGGCAATCTCATTGCGGAATGCGGTGCCGATACTTGCACCTGCAAACGGCATACGCTGCGCGTTGCCCGTGTCCATCAGGCGCTTGAAATTGAGAATGATGCCTTGCGCCAGCTCAGGGCGCATGTACCCGACTCGATCACCCTCCGGGCCAATCTTGCTCGAGAACATCAGATTGAATGGGAAGGGCTCACCAAAGGTGTTACCCTTAGCCGAAGTAATCCTGTGACGCGCCAGCACCGCCTGTATGGCGGCAGCGTCCATGCCGGCCACATCATGCAGAACATGCAGCAATGTGTCACGCTCTTCGGGCGACAGCGTCGACGGCGTCGTAGATAACTGACGCTCGCACCACTCCTCAATGTACTTGTCGGCGCGAACGCACTCACCCGTGACTGTGTCACGGACCATGACGTCATTGAAGCGTGCAACATGTCCCGACGCGATAAACACCTCCTCTGGTGTCAAACATGTAGTGTCGACTTCACACATCGACTCCTCAAGAACAAAATGCTGACGCCAATATTGCAACATATTCGACTTCATTGCGCACATGGTTGGGCCAAGGTCATACAGGCCGGCAGTGCCGCCATATGGGTCAAAGGCAAGACCGTAAAAGAAACGTCGCCGGCATGTGTCCTCGAACTCGCTGCGCACAAATCCCTCCAGTCGCGTTGGCAGCGACGCAAGCGCGGACATGACGCGTCGCGGCAACCACTTCGTGGTGTGAAACCTTCTCTTTCTCTCTCTGGTTGTATGTGTGTATGCGTGCGTGTGCGTATGGGGTATGCAAAAACACTCTTGTGCTACACGCGTTCACAGCAGTCGTGGTGGGTAAGCAGCATAATAACATCGTGTGTGTGGATTTGTGTCCGTGGTCAGAATCACAAAGCATGTCGTGTGCGTGATGCACGCAGCATACCTCAGTGACGCAACTATATTCAAGCAATAGCCAGCATACGTGTACTCGCACTTTCGCCTGTGTACATCAGCTTTCACGATCGTGTCGCCGCGCATTAGCAGCATAGCGGCGAGCTTACGCCATAATATATATATATATATATATATATATGTATGTATATACCATTGTGTGTGTGTGTGTGTGTGTGTGTATACTACTGGAATGAAAGCACAGTACTGTGCATGTCGGCCAAGCACACGGGGCACGTGCTTCGCTTCACCGCACACTCGCTACACAGCACGCGGTGTCCGCACGGTAAGCAGATGACCAGCTTGACGTCGGTGCGCTGACACTCCACACAAAAACTCGCGGGCACACGTGATCGATGTATGCTGTTGCTGACAGTCATCTTTGCGCACGTAGTCTCAGCATCCTTGTCGATGTGCTTCTTGTTACCAGCTGTCGCGCTAAAGGCTGTCGCCGTAGTTGTAGTCGTTGCAGAAGTCATGTTAGCAGCGGGTGTCAGTGACGTTGTAGAAGACGCCGAAGCCGCCATGCACGGCGCACAACCGCCGCGACGCCCACTCAGCGCATGCGCGCTACTCAGTTGACCAAGCGCCACCACCGCCACGTCATCACCGTCAGCACCGTCCATTCCGCTGACAATGCTACACGCGGGCGAGTGTGCGGTGCCGACATCCTCGCTGGCGTCGCGCGGTATGGCGTCTGCCGCGACAGCCACCACGTCCTTGAGCTGACACGTCACCGTGTGTACATCGTGTGCATCTGTGCGTATGGCAGGCGTGAATTGCTCACGTTGTCGCTGCTGTTGCAACGAGCATACTTCGCGATGGCCGTCGTACAATGTCGGTGCGATGAACTGATCGCAGTGCTTGCATAGATACTGCGACAATGTGTTGAGCGACACGTAACACAGTGCCACACGTGGCTGCCGACACAATGGACACGCGTCTAACCGCTTCGCACAGTCGCGGCAGCACACAACATGGCCACACGGTAGAAAAGCATACTCGCGCGGCTGATCAATGCAAACAACGCACATCTGATCGTCACTAAGAGATGCAACCGTATCACTATCATCGGCAGCGTGGCGCTTGTAAGCATGCGCATCACTCGCACCCATGTTGTCACCGTGCTGTGGTCCACGTGACGCGGTGTAGGTATGTGTGTTGTGCGGCAACGTTGACGTTGTGGCCATCCGCGCCGCCACCTCACGCGGTTGCTGCTCTTGCCTTTGTTGCTCGGTTTCAAGTGCAGCGGCTAAATGTCTGCGCGTATTGACGCGACAGCTTTCGCGATGACCAAGGAGCAGGCTCGGGTCGATATACGCACCGCACACGTCGCATACACTTGGCTCGACAGATACCTGTGTCGTCTGCATCGATCGCTGCTGCTCACGCTCGCGCTCGCGTGGCCATTGTGCCCACGCAGCAAACACACGTCGTGCATTCGTTTCAGCAGTCGTCGACGGCGGCGGTGGTGGCGCATGCGTGTCGCTGAAGAAGCAGCTGTACAAACCGCTACAACAGCACCCACCCATGCCTGCTCACCTCTCGTGCGACTGTGAATGTGCAATCTCGGCCGTTCTCCTATCAAACATGTACATAGATACAAGGTGCGAAAGATAGAGAATGACTACACGACGAGCAAACGCATAAAATATACACAATCAGAGGGGAAAAAATGATAGCGAACAGCATTGCATGCAGCAACCTAAACAACCGTAACGCGCGCTTGCAAGCGTCGAACGATGTAAGTGTGCATATCTCTCTCTCTCTCTCTTTCTCTTTGTTTGTGTGCGTCGTGCGCTAATGGCTGCTGGCTCCTGGCAGTTGCAATACGGGCTGTGCTAGCATGTGTTGCACATCAACGCGTAAGCTACGCAGCAGCTGCGACAATTCGTTTGCTCGTAGGCGCATATGCAACACACGACACCACGCCCGCGCCGCCACACCGCGGCATGCATCGCTGTCACCCCGCTGCAGTGCGTTGGCGTATTGAGTGAGCCACTGCAAATCGGCTGTGGCGGCGTTGCTGCGCACCGTTGTTACGCGCCGCGTCACATATGGACACTCGTGCAGCTTACGCTGCAGAAACGCATTCTCGATGCGCAGCAGCATATGCTCAAGCTTGAGTTGTTGTACATTGATATACGATGCAGCGCTGTGTGTCGCATTGCCGCGAGCGTTACCTTCACTCGTTGACGTTGCGCTAGTCATCGCATCAGTCTACGGTACCTAATGTGCAATTTGCTATATATATATATATATATATATATATATACAAATTTGTGTTACTTGCTCATGCAACAGTGAACGCAGAAAGATATGTAAGTACGAATGCTCCGTAGCAATCACGGCGTTTGCGCGCAAGGACACGCACACATGTTATGTGCGTATTCGCATGCGTTTGTGTGTGATTACGTGCATCTGCACTTGCACAGAGCTACTCATACAAATGCACAATCTCACACTATAACGCACAGCGTATCACACACACACACATGCACACACACATATATATATACGCAATGTTGTTAGCTACGGCGCGTTGTCCACACACTTGCACGTCACCCTCAGCCAATCACCACACAAGGCGACCATCGTTCGCGTGTGACCCTTTCGATTGCATGCGCGCGCGCACACACACACACACGCCAAAAATGCAGCACACCTAGTGTGCCACGTACAACACGCACACAAGCACACAACGACAAGTAAACCAAAATTGTACTACTACTCTGTTTTTACGCACGCAAGTGGTGCATATGTGCTCCTTTGTGTATATATGAGTGTGTACGTGTGTGTGTGTGTACGTGTGTGTACGTGTGTGTCTGTGTGTCTGTGTGTCTGTGTGTCTGTGTGTGTGTACGTGTCAGTGTGTGTGTCGCTATACAGCAAATGCAATCGGCTCATACGTGGGTGCGTACGGTGATATCGTGTCAATCAACTTTCGTATCCCTTCAGCGTATGCACGCTCCGCCGCTGCATCCGCTTCCGTTTCTTGCTTCAGTGTACCATTCTCCCACAACTGCACCTTGCTGTGGCCAGTGTCAGCGAAGTGGTACAGCCCACGACCATGCTTGACATCATCGCGATACAACCCAACAAAATACTCCGTCTCTTGCGGATTGAAGAAGTAAACACCAACACCGTTCATCTTGCCATCGTACCACTGGCCAACGTACTTTTTGCCGCTGCGACCAATAATGTACACACCCCAGCCACTGTGCTTATTGTACTCAAATTGGCCCTCGTAACTGTCACCCTCAGGATGCAGCCAATACCCTTGTCCGTGCTTTTTTGTGCCGTGATACTGTCCCGTGTATGTGGCGCCAGACGGGAACTGAAACGTGCGCACCTCAGACGGCGCCGGCGCCTCGCCAAGTTCGCGCGGCGCCACTGCGCGCACCGCCGCGCATACTTCACGAACACGCACCGCCACCGCCACCATCTCAGCCGGCGCCGTCTCAACTTCGGTGATGAGCCTGCCCATATTCCACTCTTGCGTCGTCATGACGCCCGTCTCGTACATGTAATGTCCAGAGCCGTGTTTCTTGTCTTGTGCATAACTGCCGCAGTAATAAGCAGTGCGTTCGCGATTGAAGTAGTACACTCCCTCGCCATCCATCTTACCCGCCACCCAGTGCCCAACGTAGCGCTTGCCAGTATCAAGAAAGATGTATACGCCGAGGCCGTGCTGCTTGTTGTCCTTGTACTCGCCCTCGTAGACCTCACCCTGTGGATGACGCCAGTGGCCACGACCGCTGCGCAGCGCGCCGTCAAACATGCCCTCATACACCGCACCTGACTTGTACGTGTACGTTTTCGTCACATTTGCTGCAATGTTCTCCATTGCCTGCACAGCCATTGTACACCTGCCCTACGCTGTTTGGGGTGGACGTTGTCGTTGTCCTACTCTACTCGTCGTCACTTTCACCACAGGTCAGCTGCGCACTCTGACACTGACACACACGCACACGTCTACCGCAAGCTTGTTGCTATTTGAGCGTATATGTGCATACATCGATGCATGTCGAGGCAAAAAGGCAGCTGCATCACAGTTGGCAATTACCAAGACTACGCATCATTCTTTCCATGCACAGAAACACATACGAGGACAAAGTACGCGCTACATACATTACATAAACGACACACACAAGACACTTGCACAGTTTGTTTGCAAACAGTACGCAATTGCCTTCGCATCGTCACCGAAAGCGTGTGTGTGTGTGTGTGTGTGTGTGTGTGCGTACTCGCCTCACTGCAATACAAAGAAAAAGCACGACGCGAAAGAAAGAAAGACCATACCGAGTCGTCGTTGCTCGTATACTCCACAGCTCAGGATCGTGTGTTTGTACACGTATGTGCCGCTGACTACGCCTTGGTCACATCCGCCTCTGCCGCGGTCTTGATCTCGTACTCGCCCGAGATGACAAAGCACTGTGACTGCATCGATGCCTGCACCTTGGGCTTGTCAAAGCACAGCGCCGAGCCGTCTTGGCGGTAAATAACGGCTTCGTCAATGTCATTGAACGGTGTCACGCCAAGACGCCGCAGCGTGCCTTGCACCTTCTTGTCATCGCCAGAGTTCTTGTGCACAGCCTTGACGGTGCGACGGACCGAGCCTTTGCCACCCGTGCGCACTAGCTCGGCGCGCTTCTTCAGCTGCTCAAGTGTAACCGGCATTGTGACAAAACAGTGGGGAGTGTATGTGTGTGCGTATGTAAGTGCAACAACGTATGGCAGCGGGCCAGTGGTGCAGCTGTAAGCTCTGCGCAAAGAAACAGATACGAGAGTAAAGAGCGCTTGACACACAACGAAAACAACGCGACTATATGTATGCTTGTGTAATGTACGTCCGAGCAAACAAAAGAGCAAGCCAGAAAAGGCATTACGACAACAATGTACGCAGCAGCGC
>JAKVQF020000752.1:0-24203 GCA_023091115.2 Trypanosomatidae sp. Fi-14 | reverse complement strand
ACTTGGCACGGTTGACCTCGCTCGTCGCGACAATGTGCTTGTCCGTGTGCAGAACCTTGTACTCCTTTTTTGTCACCGACGTGTAGCCGCCCGGTGTCGGCATGATCGGGCTTGCCACGGATGTAGGGCTAGCGACACATTCGTCGTCGGCGTCGTAGTTTTTGTCATTGGTGCTGTTGTTGCTGTTGTTGTTGTCGACAATGTCGAGCTGTATGCGGGACATGATGCCAACGCTGCCGCACACAAAAGACACACTGACACAAGTGCGCTCGCCCTACTCGTTTGCTTGTTCACTATACTATGTACAACGTTGTGTGTGTGCGTGTGCGTGTGTGTCTATGTGCGTGTGTGCGTGTGTGTGTTGCGTGTGATGGCAACGTTGACCACTATAGGAAAATGCACAGTGACAGCTCATTGACACATGCAGCACATGTTGCTTACTGCATGCCATCCTCATGACGCACCGTCGTCTGCAGCCTGCCTTCTTGCCGCTTCGCATGCCTGTGTGTGTGTGTGTGTTGTGCGTCTTGTAGTGCGTGTAAATATATATATACACGCACCACGTCATTTCTGTGGCAATTTGTTACCTTAGCCGCCCGTTCACTAGCTCGCATTGCAGTCTCACTCACGCGTGTTTGTCTGTGTGCATGCGCATGCGCACGTCTGCGTATGCATGTTTGCGTATAGTCACTTACATTGTAGACACACGTGTGCTCGACGGTACGTTTGTGTGTGTGTGTGTGAGCGCGTGTACGCATGCTGCACGTCATTGCTGTAGTTGCACCAGCGCCTTGTGCGCTCGCGCGTGTGCAGCTTGTAGCAGATGCATGCGATGCATTCTTTGCTCATGTTTGTTACGAGTAATGTGTGTGTGTGTGTGTGTTGCTTACATTGCATGCACGTTACATGAACGCATCGACGGGTATACACTCTCGCGCACACGCACAGGAAGATTGAGCGATAAGCGTAAGCAAGACAGCGAAGAGACACACACACACACACCGTTACTGTGCCGTCTTGCAGCATATACATACCTGTATACATATTGACTACTGTATGTATACATTGCGTATACGTAAACGCATATATAGCATACATGGTATGCTACCGCTGCTGCAACACACAACGCATCATTCTCACTCCGCAGTACATGGTCGTGTGTGTGTGTGTGTCGCAGCGGAAGATTGAAACGTGACATAGACCTAGGCATACATGACGACAGTGCAAGCATGAGTAGGATCACAACGCTGGCATACATAGTCGTAGAGAAAGAGAGGCAAAGGGAGAGGTAGATAGACTGTGTGTGTGTGCGTGTGTGTGTATGTGTATATGATATGAGGGCGGACGTGCAGTGTGCGGTGCAAGCGAGGTGGAGCAGGATAGTGTTGATGTAAGCCAAGACAGGAAGCACACAGAGTGTGGAGCAGAATACATTGCTCCGTCGCAGCAACAACAACAAAGACGACCATGTGAACAACAACGCCAGTCAGTATGCGTGACACAGCAGCAGCGGCAGCGTATACTCACACACACACACACACACACACACACACACAGAGGGAGACGTTTATATCACGCACGCTGTGTTTGCGTATGCAATAAGAAGTGTATGTACATAACAAAGGCAGACGTGTGTGACTTCGCTTCGCATTATACACATAGACGCACACACATATACATACACACGCGTATGTATGTGTGTGTGTCACATTGAGCGTGTGTATGTGTGACATTGTCACTGACACATGCATGCTTGTGTACATGACTTCTGCGCATGTGAGTGCGCAAACGCCACCCATGTGCTCATCGTCTTGTATATGTTTGCTCGTGCTGGTGTGTGTGTGTGTGTGCGTGTGTACATACATATATGGCAGAATGAGAGCGTGCTGTATGGTGCATGTAACCGTTGTTGTGTCGCGTGCACACGCGACACAGAAAAGAGCACGTTACATCACAACACGTCAACGACATCAGCATCAACGACGACTACACTGAAAGACAAACATTGCACTGTAACACATGCATACAGGAACAAACACACAGATACACACACTCGTTCTGGTCGAGACATCAGAGATGCGTTACATAAGCAACCGACGTATGACACACGGTGTGACAGGCGACGAGAATGACACACATGGCGACACGAGCAAGAAAGCGACATGGCACACACACATACAACACATGCGCGCGTATAGACATACATACACTTGCAAAAAGGCACACACACACACACACAGTAAGCGAGAATGGAAAAGTGGCAAAGAAGAGAAGGCGACGGGGGCGGGCCAGCGAGAGGCAAGGCACGCAGGCGCGCGTGATGGGACGACCACGCGCACATGCGAGCACACGTGTGTACATGGTTGTATATATATAATGTATGTTGCATGTATATGGGTGTGAGTGTGTGTATGTGCACACATGTAGCATGCACATGAACGTGTACATATGTATAGATGGGACGTGTGTATACACAAAACGGAGTGGCACGCATGGGTCTTACATATGCACGCACATACACACGCACACAAGCGTGCATACATATACACACTTATATATTTGCACACATGCATACACAAGCACACACACACATACACACATACACTACGCAGGCATACATTTACCCATGCGACTACGTTTGTTTGCACATGCCCTCATGCACATGTGTATGTGTGTGGGCTGCAGACGACATAGTTCTTGTGTACATCGCTAATATGCGCCTGCTGTACACACACACACACACATGCTTGCGTAAGTGACCGTCATCTATTTTACAAAAAGGAAACAAGGACAGATGCATGCGCTGGCATGTGTTTGTGTGTGCACGAGTTGGTGTATTGCACGTGTCACGCAAGATAACAGGTAGTGAGCGACTAGAGCAGTGACGTGCCATCGGTCGGTGACCAAGGCGAGGGCACGTAGAAGAGCGTCGGGTACAGCTGCGCGGGTGGCAACTGCGGCGTACTCGCCGACACGGAAAGCGACGTGGGTGGTGGCGCGGCGGCGGTAGTTGCCTGCTGCTGCTGCTGTTGCTGCTGCTGCTGTTGTTGCTGTTGTTGCTGTTGTTCAGGTTGCAGCGACAATGTCAGCGGCGAGTGCGATGCGCTGTCGTGGTTGGCAGCAAACTGCGGAGGCACATAGGCGTCACAGTAGTAGCCATACAAGCCGCTGTTGCTTGCACTGCGCGCGGCGTGGTAGGCGTGTTGTGTGTACAGCGTCGGCGCAGCAGCAAAGCCCATGTACGGTGCGCCGACGTACGCCATCGAGCTGCCAATCGGACTGAGGTCTTGTGTCAGTGACAAGCGATGGTGTTGTTGCTGCTGTTGCATTGCACGCGCCGTTGCTGCTGCAGCAGCAGTAGCTGCGGCTGTGTTTGCGTCCATGTTGTGACCGCTGGCAAACAAGGTCGCCGCAAAGGGCGCCGCCGTCACTGTAAAGGTCGAGTCGACCTCACCACCACCACCAGCAGCAGCTACGTTGCTGCCAACGGCACTACCACGACGACAATCATTCGCACCACCACCGTCACGCTGCTGCGACGTCTGCAGTGGCTGCCAGGCGGACAGCACATCACCGCCGCCGCCATCACGCGTCGCGTTGCCACCGCCGCCGCCGCCAGCGCTACTGCCGTCGCTGCCGCTGCTGCCACCGCCATCGTCGTCATCGCCGCCATCCTTGTTCGCGTTGTTGCTCGTGCGACGACTGCCAACATGGCTCGTGTCGTTGCTGTTGCTGCTGGCGACGCTGTGCGTTGTCGTGGCCGTCGCCATCGCACCGACCGGGTACGTGGCGGCCGGAGGCAGCAGCAGATTGCTGTTGCTGTTGGTCTGGTTGCTCGTGTTGCTGTTGACGTCCGTCAGCAGCGCACTGCTAGACGACAGCGTCGACGACAGCGAAGGCGCGGTGGCGGTGAAGGGTGACAGATAGGCAGGGAATGCGTAGCCAGCTGCCGCCGCCGCCGCCGCGGCCGCCGCGGCCGAGAAGGCGTTGCCAAAGAAGGCGGCAGCTGACGTCGTTGGTGCGGTGGCTGCAGCGGCGCAGGCTGTGCTGCCGCCAGCACTCGTACTACTGCCGGGTGGTGGCGGTGGTGGTGGCAAGTTGGCGGCCATCGCTGCATAGGGCGCAAAGGCGGCGCTGTACGCGGGCACAAACATGGGCAGCGGTGTTGTCGAGTAGGCATACGGCAGCGCACCTGGTGGCGCAAGCGCCTGTGCACATGCCGTCATGGGCAGCATGAAGGGCTGTGCCTGCTGCAGCAACGCCGACGTCGGCGCTCCATACCCACCACCACCGCCAGCAGCACCACCACCACCGCCGCCGCCACCACTGCCAGCAGCAGCAGCAGCAGCAGCAGCAGCAGCAGCGGCGGCAGCTTGCGCGTCACTCATGAACAGCGATGCGTACTGCTCGCCATCGCGCGGTGCTCGCGTGCCTGCCAACACACCAGCGGGTGGTGCTATGGGTACGACACTGTAGTGTGACTTGCTTGCTGCCGCACCCGCACCCGTCATGGTCGCCATTGCCGTGTTGCACACGGTCGACGACAGGCCAGCGCCACCGCCGTGACTGTTATCTGTCATGTTAACACCACCACCATTGCTACCGCTGCTATTGCTGCCGCTGTGCAGTTGTTGTTGTTGTTGTTGTTGTTGTTGTATGTGATGCTGTGCATGACAGTGCATGGGTGCGTTGCCAGCGGTCGCATTCGCTGCTGCCGTGGTGGCGTTCATGCTCGTTAGTGGCCCGGCCGCCACGTTGCTGAGCGAATGTGGGGCGGCAGACAAGTCAGCACGACGCACTTGCAGCGAGCGACCCTGTATGACCTTGTTGTTCAGCGCAGCAATGCACTCGCTGGCGCTCTCGACACTGCTGAAGAGCACAAACCCATAGCCCTTACACACCGATGCATTGTCGCTCTCCATCGCCAGCTTCGATGACTCAATTGGGCCAAACACCTCGCACATGGCACGCAGCGCATTGGGTCGAAAGTCAGCGGGGAGGCCAGACAAGTAGACGTTGCGCTGCTGCAAGGCATACTTGCGCTGTTGCTGCTCCGCCGCCAGCAGCGCCTCGCGCTCGCGACGCAGCAGCAGCGCCGGGTCCGTGTACGCGGAGCGTGGTGGTGGCGGCAGCAGCGGCGGTGGCGCGGGTGCAATGCTCATAGTCGCTGTGTTTGTCGCGCCCATTGTCGCGTTTGCGTTGTTGTTGTTGCCGTGTGCGTGTTGCGCGTTGGCGTGTGGCACCGTCACGGCCAGCTTCGCTGGCTGCAGCGGCGGTGGCGGCATCGACGACAAGGGCGCCGTGTGCTGTCGTTCAGCTGACATTGCATTGCCAGGTGGCGCTGCGGTGGTGGCAGAGAGCGACGACGACGACGACAACGATGTTGTTGTTGCTGTCGGTTGTGGTTGTGGTGGTGCGGGTGCGGGTGCCATTGTTGTTGTCGGCATGGCGGCTGTTGTCGTCGTGGTGATTGCTTGCGTGGGGCCACTCGTCGTGCCTGTACTGCCCATTGTCGTGCCTGCAACAGTCACCTTATCAGTGTACGCGGCGCCTGCACGCGGTGCGGTAGCGACACCGCCGCTGCTGCCGTCTGTGCCTGTGCCGATGCGTGCGTTCATGTTCAGCACGTAGCTTGTCATGTGCATGATGGGCGCACACACACACACACAAACACGTGCGTGCACTACACGAGGGTACGTACACACGACTTGTGCGCGTCAAGTACGCCACTTCACAGCCTGCGACGTGCGTGTGCGTGTGTATGTTAGTGTGGCGCTGTGTGCGTACTCCTCGTCTTGCCACTACAGCTCGTGCTACTCTATCTACACGAAAGTAACGGTATGTAGGCAAGTGTATGTATGTATATGTATGTGTGTATCTGTATGTGTGTGTGTGTGTGTGCACGTGTAGTAGTATGTATGAATGTATTGTTTATGTTGTATATCGGTATGTGCGTATAATAGAGTGTGTGAGTGTGAGTGTGAGAGTGTGCGTGTGAGTGTGAGTGTGTGTTCTTTTGTTTTGACGCGTATAGGCACGCTTACGTATGTATACGTGTATGTGTGTGTGCAGATGTTATGTATGTGTATGTATAGCAGTAGAGTTGTGAGGATGTCTAGCGAGAAGGAAGGCGTGTACCTGACTGTGTGTATGTGTGTATATGTACGCGTTTGTATGTACGTATGTATATTTATGTCTGTGTGTGTGTGTGTGTGTGTGTGTGTGTGTGTGTATGCGTGTCTACTGTCAGCGCAGGCGCATGCGCAGGTGTGGTACACACTCGCACATGCAAGAATGTATACAATAGGTGCAAAAGACAGTGTGAGTACAGGAGTGAGTAAGCGTGCGTGCAATGAGCGCGTCAACTTGTGCGTATGTGCGTATGTGTGTGTGTGTGTATGTATGTGCGCACCCCCTCCACTACCAGCATTGTACACAAGCAAACAACACATGTGGGCAGTGTAGCGCATGCAACGCTACGTACGCGCACATACACATACAAACACAGACACACACGTATATGCGTGCGTGTTTGTGTGCCGGTTGTGCAGGCACGCATCGAACGTGCTCGTGTCACATGAATGTGTGTGTGTGTGTGTGTATGTATGTGCGCGTATGCATTGTCTTGCACAGTAGCTAACATCATGCAACGTCCAGTATTGTTACGTCCTGTGACGCACACACACACAAACACATGTGCGTATGCGCACGCACGTACCTGCGGGCTACCTTGCATGCGTGTCGCTACTCGGCTTACGTTACATATATATATGTATGTTTGTACGTATATACAAGCACATACGCACGCGCTTGTGTACACACGTGTACACACACACACATACACTGGTGCGTGCATGACAGCAAGGTACACAGCACTACTTTGCCCTTGCGTGTCCACTTAACGCATCTACTTACGACAATGCGTCTACTTCCGACACACACACACACACCTCGTATGCATAGACACGCATATGCACACGTGCCTAGTGTTACGCAGCAAATAGCAAGACGCAACCATCACCGCAACAGCCAACAACACCGTCACCATCGGCGTCACATACGCGCACCACACAAACACACACACAGAGAGAGAGAGAAAAAGAAAAAGAGAGAGAGGGGACGGGAGGGGGATGGTGAGACCGGATTAGCACAGATAGGCGATGAGCAACCATAGCAACAACTCCGCACACGCACACGTACATACACGACTGCTCATGTACACGACGTCTGCCACACGAACACACACACACACACACAAGCAAACAAACACATATATATATATACATGTGCATACAACGGGCATCGAGCGCATTGTGTTACACTCCGCTACACCACCTCTACGCTACCATGTAGGCACATTGACACGAACGCATATAGTGTATTTCGTAACAAGCAAATGTACATACAAGGTGCCTCGCATGATAGTGCCTCCTGTGCAGCTATGCATGCTACCGCACATTCCTCTCTCTCACACACATATATACACACAAACACATACATATACAAGTGTACATGCGGTAGTAAACAAGTGTTGCGCATGTGTATGTATGTGTGTGCATGTGTGTGTGTGTGTGTGCACTAACAAAAAGAAAGTGAGAGTAAGTCAGCGAGAGAAGGCGTGCGCGCGCGCACGCGAGCGTTGTCGCGTGTCGAGGGGTGAGAGAGAGAGAGTGGAGGGCCAAAACCGTGTGAGAGCTCGAGTTCGCACGCACGCACGCACACGCACGCCCGCGAACGACAAAACGCTAGCTACACATACACACACACACACGTACATATACACGACCTTACGTACATGCACGTATACATTGTCCACACGGTCTTGCACTATTGACTTGCCCTCATGTTATTGTGTTCACTTTTGTGTCCGCGCGTGCGCACGCGCACGTGTGTTTGCTTGCTCACATAGCGTCATGCGTATACGTGTTTGCATGTCTGCATATCTTTGCGTGTACATATATATGTATCTGTTGCGTATGTACACGTATGTATGTGTGTGTGTGTGTGTGTGTGTGTGTGTGTGTGTGTGTGTGTGTGTGTGTGCATGTACGCCTGCAATATACGCGCAGCGTGCACATCATTGTCACGTCACGCCGTAGCGTGTGTGGTGCACTGCACGCACGCATCTTACAATGTGGAAAACACACGATATACACGTACACACACACGTACGCATACGTAAGTTCCGATGTGTGTGCGTGTGTATGTGTGTTCGCGTTGCTGTACGTACACTAGTTGCGTTACATACCGCGTGCAAGCACAACACGACGCAGCCAAGGCAATGGCGTCTGCCTTTCTGTCACGTGTGTGTGCGTACGTGCGCGTGTTATGCGTACATAGTTGCGTGCGTATGTGTGCGTATGTGTGTGTTCGCTTGTTGCATGTCTGCAAAAGCATGTGTATGTATGTTTGCTTGTTGTTTGTATCTGTGCACGTACATTGCTTGTGCATTGTACACACTGCGCGCACTCGCTGCGCATGATGTTTGCCATGTCAGCAAGAGTGGTGAGTGTAGTGCAACACGGTTTGCGGTTGCCTTGCACAGTCACACGTGCACACATATACACGCACAAACACACACACATACACACACGCACACGCACACACATGCACACACATACACATACGCATGCACTATGTATGTAAGTGTACGTAAGCACGTCTTGTCGTCAATGTAGACACATGCATAAGCATGCACACACACACATACACAAACACTGGCACACTTGTGCAAGGCGACAAAAATAGCTGTGTACATACACAAGATGGGCAACACGCGAGGCAGCAAGCGTACACGTGACGATGATAGCTTGCTGTCGGTGTACACGACGTCAACAACAACAACAAAACAGGGATGAAACAAAAATACAATGCATACATATACAATCGAACGCCGCACAAGCGTCGCGAAAAGAAACACATGCGCGCACATACACACACACACACACAAACAAAACGCAAGCACGTACACACGCACACACAGAGAGATACACGCTGCATGCACCCACAACTGGCACCAGTGACAACAGAAATACGCTTGCGCACGTATGCATGCGTATATATGTGTGTGTGCGTACGCATGTACACAAATGTGTGTACACACATACACACATACGTGTGACATACTAACATATACTCTTAATAAATAACAAGAGTGCGGACTACATACACAAGCATACACGCACAGAAACAACAGTGCTGCATCAACGCACGCATGATGAAGCATGTACGTATGTGTCTGTGTATATACGCGTGTATGTGTGTGTGTGTGTGTGTGTGTGTTTGTGTTTGTGTTTCTGCTTTGTTTATCGTGTGTCTGCATCAATATATGCTTTTTTGTGTGTTCGTATTTATACATATATATATATATACGTATACGCACGTGTACATGCTCACTCACTTACACACACACATATATCACACAAAGTCAGCAAGGCGTACACATACGATGCAGCGCGTGCACGACAAAGAATGTGCATGGGCAGAGCGAGAGGTGGTGCGCGCAAAAAGAAAAGACAGTACCGACAGAGCGTGAGCGAGCTTGCGCGAGTTGTAAAAAAAGACACACACACACATTGACAGAGAGTGAAAGGGGAAGGCAGGTGTGTGTGTGTGTGTGTGTGTGTGTACGGCGCAATGAGGGGTATGCGCAACCAAGAAAAAGAAAGCGAACAAAGGGAGAGACAGAGAGGGAGAGAAAGTGACGGGGAAAGAGGGAGAGAGAGAGCGAGAGAGTGAGAGCGAGTGTGTGTGTGTTTGTTTGTTTGTCTGCGTGTGTATGTATACTTGTGTGTGCATACATGTATAGCGAGAGGAGATGGTCATTTGTATATATTTATATATACATGTGTATGTGTGTTGCATAGGAGCATACACAAACACGCAACGACGTTCACACACAAACACAAACACAAACACATTCATACATATGCGTTTACACACTGCGCACTCTCACACACACAAAGACACAAATGTAGACGTGTCTGTATGTGTGTATGTGTCTACAGCATATACGTCGCGCGACGAGGCATGTGCTGCGGTGGCTGTGGTGGGCAGGGTGTATACATGTGCGTAAGCGACTGTGGCTGTGGCTGTGGTGGCTGCACTACACACGGCGGTGCATATACAGGCATGTGCTGCAGCGCCACTGAAGCCGCGTGCGTCGGCGGCATCGTCGCAGCACCCGCGCACCCCGCAAACGGCATCGCGGCCGGGTAGTACAGCAGCGGCGCAGGCATCATACCTGCGTCAGGTGCTGTAGCGGCTACCACGGGCGCCGCTGCCATCGCGGCTGCAGTTGCAGGTGCTGTTGCCAGCGGTGCTTGTGCTGTATGCTGTCGTGCTAGCAGTGGTGGTGGTGGTGGCGGAGGCAGTAGTGTTGTCGAGGGTAGGCCGAGATGCGGTGTGAAGAGGGGCATGCCACTTGTCGCATACGCCATGCCCAGCGTAGTCGCTGCTGCCGCTGCCGTTGTTGTCGCTTGTAGTGGTAAGGGTGGGGGCATGGGTGGCGCAACCAGGCAGCCTGGCGGGGCGTGCATGAGCAACATCGATGTGGCGGCAGCAGGCACGGCGCTGCGCGGGATGGCGGGGCGTGGTGTGGGTGGTATGATCGCCACCTTGCTCGTGTCTACGGGCTGCGGTGTGGCAGACGCGTCGGCGTAGCGTGCTTGCAAAAAGTGCCCCGCAAGGTAGCTGCCGTTCTTGGCCGCAATGCACGCCGCCGCCGCCGCCTCGGTGCGGAAGAGCACAAAGCAGTACGTCTTGCTCGGGTGTGACTTTTGTGTCACACACAACTTGAGTGCCTCAATGCGGCCATAGGGCTGGCACATCGCACGCAGGTCCTCGGAGCGGAAGTAGGTGGGCAGGCCGGAGATGTACACGTTGCGATACTGCATCGGGTTGGTGGGTGCACGTGCATTGTTGGCGGTGGTGGGGCCAGCAGCAGCGGTAGCGCATGTTGTCACTGCTGCCGCTGCTGTTGTTGTTGCTGCTGCAACCGCAGCCGTTGTGTGGCTGTTGCTGTCATTGCCCGTCACTCTGTTGTTCACGCAGCCGACGACTGCCTGCTGCTGCTGCTGCGAGGGCGGCGGTGGTGGGAGTGGCAGCGAGGTGGGCACTGATACGGGCATGGGCAGCAGCGACAACGTCGCGCTCGTGTTGTTGCTGTTGCCGCTGCCGTCAATGCAGTCGCTGTTGCTGCGCGTGATGCCGCCCACATCGGCGCCGCTGCTGCTGCTATTGTTGTTGTTGTTGTTGTTGCTGTTGCTGCACGCACCGTCATCGTCGTCGTCGTCGTCGTCCGCGTCGACGCACGCGCGTAACAACGGTAGCAGCCACGCATGCTCGTCGAGCAAGTCAGCGCTCGACGGTGATGGGCTCGGCGTGCACGCAAGTGGCGCACACGTCTTCGTTGTGCCATCGCCTTGCACGCTCACCCTCGCAACCGCATCGCGCACTACCACAGCAGCGGTCATGTGCACTGCACCGCCCGCCTCGACAACACGACTGCTCGTCCCACACGTAGTGATGCTTGTCATGACGTGTACGTGTGTCTGTGTGTGTGTTTGTGTGTTTATGTATGCGTATGTATGCTTGTCTGTACGCGTATGTATGTGTGTGTGTGTGTGTGTGTTTGTGTACGTGTGTGTGTCACACTTCTGTCGTCAGATATATATATATATGTGTGTGTTTGTGCGTGTGTGTGTGTGTGTGTGAGTGTGTGTGTGCACATGTACAAGCAACACAAAACACAGTATTGTTATACCACACATACACACACACATACACATATATGTATGTGCGTCCTGTTGCAGCATGTATGAGCGAGCATGCCCACTTCTAGCAGACAAAGCAGTTGTGTGCGTGTGTGTGTGTGTGTGTGTGTGTGTGTGTGCACTCGTGACTGTTACTGACTACACACCGACACGCACGCGTAACAGTCGTCACTCGCACAACAGTAGCAACACGAATGGCAACACGCAAGCACGTATGCAAACGAGTAAACAATGACGACAAAACAAAACAAACGAGACGAGTGCACACCAACACCGGCCCACGCGTGTGTAGGTGTCGCATGAGGCGTGCGTGTGTGTATGTGTGTGTATTTGTATGTGTACATGTATGCATGTATAGACGAGTTACAGTGTGGGTGTATGTATGTGGGTGGGTGAGTGAATATGAGGGGATGCTGTGACGTGCTACGCTGCATTGTTCGTGTCACGTCGCATAATGTCGCGCACACGTTGCTGCTGCTGCAGCTGCTCTTGCAAATCGCGCAGGCGCTGCAGCTCGTCGTCTTGCGCACGAATGCGTGCCTGCAGCACACGATTGTCGTCCATCACACGCGCACGCTCCTGCCGCATGCGCCGCAGCTGCTGCTCGACGACGCCAAGAGCCTGATCGCCACCACCTGCGTAACTCTGCCCCACCACACCACCTGTGCCATGGCGGTGGTTGTCATCGACGGCAACGTCGTCAGGCAGCATGCGTGCCAGGGACGCGGTCATCGTGTTGCTGTTGTTTGTCACATCACTGCGACCAGCTGCCGAGGCAGCGGCAGCAGCAGCAGCAGCGGCGGCGGCGGCGATGTTTGCGTAGCTTGCCGCACGCGCCGAGCGTGTGCGCAGTAGTGGTGGTGGTGGTGGCGGTGACGGTGGCTTGTCGTCCTCCTCGCTGCTGTTGCTGCTGCTTTTGCTTCGACCACCGCCAGCGTCATTGCGCGTTCGCTGTGTCACCTTGTCATCGCCAGCCTCGCTTGCGGCCGAGGCGCCTGCGCCTGCGGCCAATGACACCGACGCTTGTGCTACACGTGTGTACACCTCAAGGCCTTGCACAAGCGCACGCAGTCGCACCGCGTCGCTCGCCACTTCGCGCAGCGTGCTCTGCACCGCCTCCTTGACTCCGTACAACTCCTGCAACATCGCCGTCGTCGTCGCCGTCGCCGTCGCGAGAGGTGACGTGGCCGGCAACGACTGAGCAGCGACGCCGTGGCGGCCAGGTGGCGGCGGCAGCGGCAGCGGCATCATACGCGTACTCGCGCCCGCACCGCCGCCATACACGCTCTTGTTGTTGCTGTTGTAGCCACTGCCCTGCGTGTTTGCGTACGCAGCCGGCAGCCTTGGCGAGAAGGGGCTGCCGCCAGGCGCTGCCGTTGTCTGCCACGTCCGCCATCCCAGTCGCGCTGCTGCTGCGTTGCCGCCACCGCCGCCGTCATCAGCGTCGACGTGCTGCATGCTCGACATCATCCACATCGTCGGCGGCAATGGCGGCTGCAGCGTCTGCGACTGCATCACAAACGCATGGTCATTGTTCATCATCGTCATTGCCTTTGCAGCCGTGGTGGCGGTGGCGGTGGTGGCGGGTGGTGTTGTCATCATCGCTGCGGCGGCGGCTGTTGGCGTTGTCGCTGCCGTCATCGCCAACAGCCCAGCCGCCTCACCAGCGCCGTCGACCAGCTCATCGTCCGCGTCGGCGCGCAGCTGTGCGGCGCGCCGGGCCGCTTGCACCGACAGACTCTCCTCATCGGGAAAGAAGCCGAGGTTGTGCTGTCGTATCTTGTGGTACACGTAGCTCTCCGGGCCGTTGAGGTCGTTGGGGTGTTTGCGGCGCAGGTGCAGCATAAAGTACAGGTACATCCACATATTGTGCTCGACCTGCACGTGCTGTGCGAAGCCGCCCACGACGTACTTCTCCAGCGTGTCGGCGTCAAGGCCGCAGATGAAGCAGCGTGCGTGCATGTCCGTCTCCTTTTCGCGACGCTCGTCACGCATCTGACCAAAGGTGTCGACGATGATGCCGAACATGATGTCGAGGAAGACGATGCTGACCATGGCAAAGAAGAGCATGTCGTACAGCAAGCGTGGCAGCAGACTCGCCTCACCCCACGCGACGGTGCGCATGACGTCGCCCACACCCCCGTCGGCGCGCAAGCCCTTGTCGAGTATGTACGTGAAGCACTGCAGCAGCGAGTGACAGTTGCCCGTGCCGCGTGTACGTGTGCCACCACCGCCGCCACCGCCGTCACGCGCAGCCTGCGCGTCATCTGCCGCGTCGCGGTAGTAGTCAGCGGGAAACATAAGGTAGCCGACGACGCTGAAGAGGTACAAGATGATGACACCGAGCAGAAACGTCAGCAGCAGCTGCTTGCCATTAAGTGTGATGGCCGTGGTGAAGGTGCGCAGCGTACGTATCTTGTACACCACGAGCATGAGGTTGAACGCCGCAAAGTACGGTGACACGAGCCAGCTCAGCGTCGCCATGGCGAGCAGAAAGGCACGCAGCTGGAAGACAAACCACGTCACGAAGCTGCGCACGCACTCGCGCGTGTGCAGGCCGGCGTAAACTTCGCCCATGTGCACGTCAAACTTGTCGCCGGCGACGCGGTAGCGCTGCTTGCTCTTGTACAGCGCGTACAGGCGCACCGGGAAGGCCTCAATGACGTCAATGTAGAAGAGAACAACGCACACAAACGTCTGCACCATGCACAGCAGCTGCATCGCCAGCTTCTCGCCGTGCCACAACATGCCGCGACCGAGCTGCGTGCCGGCGAGCATGAGCAGCACATTGACGGCCCCGGCGAGCATCATCGACAGCACGTCGTACGACTCGATCGCGTAGGGAAAGAGCACCGGCGCGACGTAGGCATTGTAGTGCGCCTTGAGCAGGCGGACAAAGCGACTCCAGCACGTGCTGCTGCTGCTGCCACTACTGCTGCTCTTCCGCATCGTCTTGCCGCTGTCGCGGTTGCGGCGCCAGCGTGCAAGCCAGCCGCCGCGGCGGCCGTGTCGACGCGCGCGCGTGCCGTGTGCAGTCAACGACGACGACGTCGTCGCCGCATACGCGTCGTGCTCGTGCGTGTGCTCGTCAATGGCGGCACCCTCCTTGTCGTCATCGTCATCGTCGTCGTCCACGTCGTCGCCGGCGAAGCGCGTCCAGCGGCGCACGCGGCGGTAAAACGCGTGGCTCTGCTCCATCGTGAAGATGAGCTCGTCGGCGCGGTACATAAAGTCGGCAAGCTTGCTCGAGCGGCTGGTGCGGTCAACGGCCCACAGCAGCACGTCCTTGCGCTCCTGCGTCAGCGTGCTTGCGAGGGCCGGGATGCGGAAGTACACCCGGTCGAGGCCGCGCTCACTGTGCAGCTCAATGCTGCCAAGGTAGTGTGTCATGGCGTGGCAGTAGGGGTGTTGCAGCAGCTGCGCCATGCTACGCTGCTCGCCACGCGTCGCGTACGGCTGCACCGACGACAAGAAGATGAGCCAGTTGAACAGCTCCGTGGCGGTGCGCTGATGCTGCAGCAGCAGTCGCACGCTGCTCATCCGCGTCGACGACTGCTGTTGCTGTTGCTGTTGCTGCGCGAGAAGCAGCTGCTGCTGCTGCTGCTGTAGCTGTGCGCTCGCCATGCTCACCGCCGCCTCGTCGCCGCGGCCGAGACGGACGAGCAGCGCCGGGCTCGTGTGCTGCAGCAGCTCCGCGGCAAGCACGTGAGGCGGCAGCTGCGCCAGCACACGGCGGTACACCGCCACCTCGGTGCAACCCTCGACGAGGGCGAGCAGCGACGTGCTCAGCGACAGCCGCAGCAGTGCGACGGCACGGCCCCCTGCCCCTGCCGCCGACAACGCCGACGACGCGCGCAGTCGCACGCACGCGCCACCGCCGCCGTCCTCGCCGCCGCTGCCGCGTGTGTCGACGAGGTAGTCGGCATAGTCACCCGAGAGCTGCTCGAGCACGCGACGCATGAGTGCCGCGGCGCGGTAGTTGATGAGGGCGTACTGATTGGCATGACAGGGCCCCTGGCAGACGGCACGCAGCAGGTCAAAGGCGCGTGTCACGACGCGTATGTTCGCCGGCGCCACAAACGCCGTCAGCTCGTCGAGGAACATCATCGTCTCGTGCAGCATGTTGACGCTGTGCAGGTTGTCCTTTTGTGCGCGCAGGTAGTCCTGCATCGCCGCATAGTGGCCCTCGCAAAGCAGCTGCAGCAGACGAAAGACAAGCGCGATGAGGCGCAGTCGCCGACGGCCACGCACGCGTGCCCAACCCGACAGCTCGCGCACGGCGCACACGCCGCCATGCCGCGACCTACCCATGTTGTTGTTGTTGTTGTCCTCATCGTCCTCATCGTCCTTGCTGCGCAGCGAGGGTGACAGCGGCGGGGCGAGCAAGTGCGGACGCTGCGAAAGGAGTGTGCGCGTGCTGCCACTGCGGCTGCTGTTGCTGTTGTCGTTGTTGTCGCTCCTGTTGCTCTGCAGCTGTCGTTGCGCAAACGCCGTGACATCGACGATGCCGCTGCTGCCGCCGCCGCGTGGGGCGTGTGCAAAGGCACGCATGAGCTGCAGGTTGACCGACGCCGGCGTGGTGCGCGCGAGGCGGCCGTGCAGTCCACGCTTCAGCAAGTAGTACTGATGCTCGGCGTTGACGTGGCGCACCCACACCAGGCTCTTGCGCAGGACGCGCTGCACGTGATGAAAGAACGTCTCCTCGTGCGGCACAAAGAAGGCGAGTTGGGCCTGCTGCACACGACGATTGCCACCCTCCAGCAACGCCATGCCCAGGCGCATCGCACTGTACGCCATGACGTCGTCCTTGTCAAACGTGTCAAACGACAGTGCAACACGCATCATGCCAAGCTCGCTGAAGAGCACCTGTAGCTTGTAGCCGTCATGACGCTGCAGCCACGACGACGACGACGCGCTGCCGTTGTTGATGTTGCTGCTGCTGTTGTTGTCACGACGTTGCCATCGTCGTCGGCTGTCGACGTCGTCGTCGTCGCTGTCGCCATCACCACCACTGCTGCTGCTGCTGCTCTCGCTGCTGATGATGTCGCCGCTGTCATTGTCACGGCCAGCGACGCCGACGACGTCGTCATCGTCGTCGTCGTGGTGCGCATTGTTGTGCTTGTCATTGTGCGGCGATGCCTTGTCACTGGTGTTGGCGCCACCCCCATCACTATCGCCCGTCTCGTACGCGTGCTGCGGCGGCTGTGGCGGCTGCACCTGTTGTCCTGTCGGGCGAGTGTGACGATGGTCACTGTCCTTGCCGCTGCCGCTGCTGCCAGGCGCGATGAGGTGACGGTGGTGCAGCGTCGTGTCGAGGGCATTGTAGAACAGATTGAGCAGTGCGACAAGCGTGCGCGGTTGCAGCTGCTGCCGCTGTGTGTACATCACGCTGAGCACACGCGCCACACTCTCACGCATGCACGAGTCGACGACGCTGTGCACGAGGACGCGGTTGACGAGCAGGGCAACAGGCGAGGCGCCCGCGCTGACGGCTGGCACGACCGTGTTGCCGCGCAGCGTGGCGCGCAGCAGCGCACGCGCGGCGCCGATGCGGCGATGATGCTCAGCAGCGGCAAAGAGCAACAGACCACCCCCGCTGCCATGGTCGCCGCCACGTGCACACTTGTCCAGCTGCGGCGACGCCGCCTCGCGGCGCAGCACGAGCGCAAACGCCGCCTCGTCCACGTCGTCGTTGTCATTGTCGTCATTGCCCTTTGCGCCGTCGACATTGTCGTTGCTGTTCGTGCGGCAGGCGGCGCGGTCGCTACTGCGCCGGTGTGTTGCGTCATGCACAGTGGCCGTTGTCGTCGTCGCTGCTGCGGCGGCGCTGCTACGCATGTTGTTGTTACTGTTGCTGTTGCGTGCAGGCGCAGCTGCCGCCACGGTGACGCCCTCGTCAACGTCATGGCAGTCAGCACACACCGCACAGTGTGCCTGCTCTTGTGCCGCCAGCTGCTCCCAGCGCGCCTGTGTCTGCTGCAGCCACCGCTGCATCTGCGCCTCACAGCGGCGACACAGCTGCACAGCCGCGTCGGCGGCGTCGACGACGCGGCACGCGAGCAGGCACGTTCGCAGCACACTGAGCATACGGCGATAGCCAACGAACTCCTCGACCGACGGCGCAACGGCGACGACGTGGCGCAGCAGCGCGTCAGCAAAGTGCACACTGCTCGAGAAGATGTCGCGCAGCGCGTGATGGGCGAGCGCGCGCGTCGTTGCGGTGTGGTACTCGTCACGGTAGCAGTTGAGGAAAAAGGCAGACAGCACCGTCGGCAGCGCCGTCAGGAACAGCTCGCGGTGACGACGCAGATGCAGCAAGCCGGGCGGTGTGCGACGACTGTTATTGTTGTTGCTGCCGCTGCTGTGTACATTGTCCTTCTTGCTGCTGTTGCTGTTGTTGCTGTTGTTGTCGAGTGGCGAAGGTGGCTGCAACTGCATCGATGTCAACAGCTCGACGTGCAGGCGCGCAAACAGCCGCAGCAGTGACCACCATGGTGTGCAGCCCATACAACGCAGCTGATGCCGCTGCTGCTCCTGCGGATTGTCCTCGGCGAGAGTGAAGAAGAGGGTGACGAGGGCGCGCAAGTAGGCTGTCATGAGGCCGAAACGACTGCTGCCACGACTCGCCACACATCGCGCGCGCGCCTCGGCATAGCGCGCGGCGGCCGCATTGCTGCTGCTGCTGCTGGTGTTGTAGACGTTGTTGTTGTTGTTGTTGTTGTTGCTGGTGGTGTTGACATTGTTCCGCGTGTACAGCGGGTCGTCTTGACCACAGTCGAGAATGATGCTGCAGATGCTGTGCAGTGGCAGCATCGTCTGCGCAATCGTCAGCGCGTTGCGGCAGGTGCCACAGATGTTGCACAGCAAGTGCACAAGCTGGGCGACAAAGTGCACCTCAATGGGCGACAAGCACACGCGCGGCGCCGCGAGCACGTGCAGCGCGTTGCTCTCGCGCAGCAGCAGCATCATGCGCCGTCGCACCACGGCGCTGAGCGTCTGCCGCACAAACACCTTGCTGCTGAGCAGCTCAACAAAGCGACTGTCCGGCACGGTGGCCCGCACCTCGGCAGCAATGCACTGCACAAACAAGCTGAGCAGTGGCGTGGTCAGGTAGACGCTCATGTCACTGCCCACACCTGCCGCACTCGCCGCACTGCCCCCTCTTTCACCGGCGTGACGTGCACCCAGTATGGCAATGACCGTGTGCAGACACGGCATGGCAATGGGCGACGCCGACACGGCAGCGCCTGCGCCGCCGCCTGCTGCGGCTGCCGCGCGACGCGTCGCTGGGTAGCGGTAGAGTGCGCGCAAGAAGACGTGCAAGTGTGGCCGCAGCAGTGCCGCGTTGCTCTCTGACAGTGTGAAGAGGTAGAAAAACTTGATCAGGTGCGCATAGGCGCTCGTGTGCATTGGCGTGCGCAGCAACATGCGCAGCAGCGTGTCGTGCACTCGCCAGTGCGCCATCAGCTCGGCACGCACGACAAGATCGAGCGGCACCGTTGTCGTCTCGCTCAGCCCGCAGCGCAGCCGTCGTTTGCGTATCGCGTTGCCGTAGACAAGCATGCGTATTGACGCCGCGGTGCGCACCCACAGCTCGTGCGCGCGTTGCCGCAGCGCACGCGCGTGCTCGCTTGTCGTGTCCTTGTTGTTGTCGCGTCGGCTTGGCGACAGTGGCGATGCCACAGCTGCTGCTGTTGTTGTCGGTGATGATGATGTGGCCGCAGATGCTGCGCTTGCACGCGTCGCCTGTTGTTGTTGTTGTTGTCGTTGTTGTGCATGGTAGGCGCTCACGAGCGCGGCAACGTCCGACGGCACGACGCTCTGCTGCAGCCGCAGCTGCGCCGCCGCCACGGTGGCGGCCGACGCAAACACCTGTCGCTCCTCCGCTGCCAGGGCAAAGGTCGAGTAGAGGTCAAACAACGTCTCCTCCGCGTTGCTGCCACGCTGCAACTGCTGTTGTTGTTGTGCAGGTGTCGTCGTCGTCGTCGTCGTCGTCTTCGTGTCGTTGCCGTTGTTGCCTTGTGCGTCGTGCGCGTCGACGCTGCCGAGGAGCATTGCCACGGCGCGCTTGATGGCGTGCTGCCAGGCCACGTCGTAGCGGTGCTGCTGTGCGTACACACGTTGCAGCTGCACCGCCACGCCATACACGCGATCGAAGCTGCGGACGACGTGTGGTGCTGGTAGCGTGCACACCTGCAGCACACGCTGCGCCAGCTCACGCTTGACAGTGCAGAGCTGCGTCAGCAGCTGCATCGCGTGTACTGTCAAGCCGAGGCTATTGTAGCGCGTCACGTCAAAGAGCAAGAACACCAGTGTGTCGGGGCTGAACAAGCTGCAGATGTGGTGTGTGTAGTGGTTGAGGTAGCCCTCCATGTCACGCGCCGTAGGATATGCGGCACGCGCAACGACACCACCACCACCACCACCGCTGCTGCTGTCATTGTTGTTGTTGTTGCGTGTGTTGCTCGACAGCTGCGGCACAAACACATTGCGACGCGCCACCGACGCGTCACTCATCGCGCTCGTGTTGTTGTTGTTCTTGTCGTTGTCGTCATGGTAGGTGGCGAAGAGAGCGGCGCGATCGACGCTGCCGTACATCGATGACGGCTGCTCACTCAGCGACCCGTCCACCGTGTGCCACTCGGCGTAGCTCTGCCGCACACGCCGCCATCTGCCGTGTGTTGAGGGCGGCCGCGCAGTCAGATAGCGCCAGACGCGTTGCGGCAACGACGCAACAGCCGCCGTGACTGTGCCGCGCCTTGTCTGACGACGCTGCTCGTCTTCTTGCTGTTGCTGTTGCTGCTGTGAGGCGTCCTTGTCATGTGTTGCATTCGCGTACGACGGCGACGTGCTCGCACGCGTGCATGCAAGCAGCGACGACTGCTCATCGACTAGGACACCACCACCACCACTGCTACTGCTACCGCCGCCGCTGCTGCTCGCACCGACTACCCGTGATGCGGCCGAGCACGACGCACGCGGTAGCGCGTCGCTGCGCACAAGCACGCCCGTCGCGTCACGGTGCTGCTGCTGTTGCTGCGAGGGTGGCAGTGGTGGCAGTATGTGTGCTGCTAGTGCGCTGCGCCGCGCCGTCGCCGCTGTCGTGTTCTTGTGCTCTTGTTGTTGTTGTTGTTGTTGCTGTTGCTGCAGCATTGGTGGTGCGTGCAGGGTGCTGTTGCTGCCATCGGCGCCATAGTTTGTGCATGTATTGTACAGATAGACGATCAGGTCGTCAGCTGCGCCGTAGATGGCGTTCTGCAGTGCTGCCGCCAGTGTGCGACAGATCATCTCACGCACGCGCATGAGCATGACGCTCTCGACACGCGGCACGAGGCGTGCCGTGGCGGTGGCGGCGGCATCGTCGCCGCTGCCGCGGCCATGACGACGACGACGCCGCAGCGCAGCCGTCGCGTAGGCGTCCTTGTTGTCCTCCTCATCGCCGCCGCCGTCGCCTCCCGCGACGACGTTGTTGCCGTCATCGTCGTAGTTGTTGTAGACACTGCCGTCAGCGACCACATCGCCGCCGCCGTCACCACTATGATCGCTAATGTATATCGCCGTCATGGCGCCGCTGTGCCGCGCATCGGCGCCATTGCCACTGCTCACGGCATCATCATCGTCATCGTCGTCGACGCGCATGCAAACGCGACCGCCACCGCCGCCGCGCTCGTCGTCGTCATCGATCACGTCGCGCGTGCCATCGAGCAGGGCGAGCAGCAGCGGCAGCAATGCACGCAGCTCGGCGACCGTGTATTGTCGAAAGCGCACCATGTCCAGCCACACACGCACCACAGCGCGCATCAGCGTCGCCCGCGCCACATCCGACTGCACAAAGTACGTGTTCGCGCGCAGCAGCTGCAGCGTCGTCGCCTTCAGTGTGCGCACAATCGGCGTGTCGGCCATCCCCGACAGCGCCGCACTCGCGCGTACGCGCAGTGTGCTGCCGCCGTAGAGGGCCGTGTCCAGGCGCAGCTGCACCGCCGCGTCGGCGAGGCTGTCATTGACGAAGCAAAAATAGGCCAAACGAATGAGATAGGCACGCACGACGTCGTGCGCACTGCGCTGTCCGACGCGCTCCTGCCCTGTCCACACAATCGTCCGCAGTGCGGTGGTGGCGGCGTCGGCGCTGATGTAGCGCGACACCTCGTCACGACACAGCGGTGGGGCGCCGTCGTAGCACAAGCGCGCCAGCAGCATGATCGTGTGCTCGACAAAGCGAATGTGCTGCTGGTGCACACGATGCATGGGCTGCTGCTGCTGCTGCTGTCGCCGTCGTTGTGTTGTTGTTGTCGCTGCCAGTGTTGGTGATGGCGAAGAGGGCGTGACGAGGTGTGGCGAGGCGTTGTCCTTGTCAGCAGCAGCAGCAGCAGCTGTTGTTGTTGTTGTCACAGCATCAGCAAGAACGAAGCTCTTGTATGGCACAGCGACGACACCACGTGGCAGCACAGCGGCCTCCTTCGTTGTTGTTGTTGTTCCATCCTTCTTCTCTTCTGTCGCTGTTGTTGTTGCTGCTGCGCGGCCATCACGCCAGAGCACACAAAACTGCCCGCGATCGACGGTGAAGCGTGGCAGCAGGCTGGGGTGTTGCATCAGCAGACAGCGACAGACAAACACCTGTCGTGCGGCGATGCCGCGAAAATTGTACGTACACGCCGCACCCAGAAAATCGAGGTACGCCGTGCGACGTCGCTGCTGCTCGTGCGCAGACTCGTGTGGCTGCTGTTGTTGTTGTAGTGTTGTTGTTACTGCTCCTGCTGCTGCTGCGACGGTGCCTTCTTCTTCTGCTGCTCCTCCTTCCTGCCGTGTCGTGTGCTCGTGTTCGTGCTGCTGTGTGAGGGCGCGCACGACGTGACGCACCGCCTGCTCCACCGCACACATCGACACCCCCGCATTGTCGGTGAACATCTCCGTCAGCGTGTCAATCATGCGTAGGCGGTGGCCGTCCAGCGCGAGGCAGTAGGGCAGATACACCTCCCAGCCATCGGTGAGCACGGCATAGTAGACAATCATCTGTCGCAGCAGCCGCATGGCGAGGCGGCAGACAAGGTGCAGCTCGGCGTGTACAGGGGCGACAATGTCGCAGACACGCAGCACACCACCGCCATCAGCGAGCGGCAGCGGCGGCAGGCCGTGGACGTTGGCCGAGGTGTCGCGGCGGCCATGCCAAAGTGTGTGTCGCCGCTGTGCTGCCTCGCCGTGCGCACGCGCGTGCACTGTCGTCGTTGTTGTTGCTGCCGTGTGTCGTGTCGAGTTGCCTTGTTGCGGCGTCGCGCCGTCGGCGCCGTCGGCGGCGTGCGAGCAGATGTGTTCATACGGCAGCGGCGCGTGTGGATGTGATGGTGGCGGCAGTGGCATACTGCGTGCCGCGTGCGCCTTGCTGCGGTGGCTGTTGCCCGTGTCGTCATCACTGTCATCCTCGTCATCATCGTCGCCACGACGGCGTGTTGCTGCCTGGTTGGCCGATCTGGCAGCGACCTTGTTGCTGCTGCGTGACGCTGCCGCGTCCGCGTCGTCCTCGGCCGCACACGACGACGACGACGACGACGACGAGACATGTGACAGCAGCGCAAAGGGCGCGAGCAACACGTCAAAGACGAGCTGATGCAGCTGCAGGTCAAACAGCATGCGCTGATGCTCCTTGATCGGCAGTCCCTCGTGTCGCAGCACGCTCTCCTCGTGTACCGTTGTGCAGAAGCGAATGAGTGCGCGCAGTGAGCGCTGACACTGACCAATGGTGTGTGCGAGGTGACAATAGTCTGCGTGCATAGCGGTCGGGACAGACGGCTGCTGCTGTTGTTGTAGTATGTTTGTATCGACGCCAGTCGGCAGGGCTGCCGCTGCTGCATCAGGCAACACATTGGCCGCCGCGGCCGCATCGTACCGCACACTCGCCTTGCGATACAGCAGCACCTCGTCAGGGTCTGTCTCATGTGGTGGCGGCTGCATCGTCGCTGCCGTCGTCGTCGTTGTTGTTGCCTCGGCAGCGACGACGGTGCTCACTTCTGCTGCGGCTGTACCGACGGCAGGCGTGGCAGCAGCCGTCGTCGCGGGGCGCGCGCGTGAGGCGTGCAGCGTGCGCACGAGCGCCTGCATCTGATCACGATAGTTGAGCAGATGCAGCGACTGATTGCGCAAGAAGTACGCACTCGTGCGCATCGCCGGCGGTGCGGCGACGGCGACAATCGTGTCTGTGCCCAGCGGCTGCCAGCTGAGCACCAGTCGTGCCTCGTGCGCGTGTGCCGCTTGTTCGGCGCACACATACATCCCCGTCAGCACACTGCGCAAGACGAGGTAGTCGTGTGCGACGAGCCACTGCGCGGGCGACGCGAAGAGGGTGTGGACGGTGAAGAGTGTGCGCTGCAGATCCTTGTTTGTGCTTGGCTCAGGCACAAGGCACAGCGTCGTCTCGCGCACACGCGCATCATCGTC